>JAQZBX010000854.1:0-32102 GCA_029593785.1 Cabassous unicinctus
TTTTTTTTTTTTTTTAATCATTTCTCCTCCAAACCTCCTTCTGTCATTCCTCCATCACCAAAACACTGTCTGAGTCCAATTGATTTTTCCTCTACAGCTTCTCAAATGACTTCCTGTCTTGCAAGTCCCAATGATACTGCCCAATTCAGTGCCTCATAACCTAGAGTTCAGTGATAATTATCCCAACTCAGTTTAAACTCCAAGGGTTCTGTTTTGCATAGAAAATACTCCTTATATTTGCCCTTCATTATTTGGTCTCAATATCTTTTATTGCTTATTCTTCTTCCATTGGCCTCAATATCCAACGCACCCTACACTCACATCAGTCTTCTTGAAGATTATTTTTCATCTCTATATCTTTACTAATCTTCTTTCACTGCTCATAATGCCCTCATCCTATTTTTATCTTCTGAACATCTACAAAGTCCAGGTAAAACATTGTCTCTTCTTTGAAACTGTCTCTGATTCCCTGTGAATCTCTTAATCCTAAATGTTCTTGATGCTGTCAAGGCTGATTTAGAATAAACATGGGTCCTACAAATCCCCAAGCCCAGAGGAGAAGAATCTAGGTGATGGGAAAGAATACTACCATGTAACAGTCCTCTAGGATCCAGAGATCTACACTGTGCAGGAAAATCTGGAGTTCAGTGTGATTTGAATATGTTAGGAACTAAAACAGAGTTTGCTTTTGGTTCCCTGCATACACATTTCTGGCTGAAGGGAAGCGAGACTACCATTGCACCTGATCAACAATTACTGCAGTTTCCACCTTGTGGTACCATCAGATATGAGCTCAAAACACCAGAAGTTTTGAGAAGGGAAAAGAAGGAGGCTCTTCTTCCATTTTGAAATTCAGGTCATTGGTGTATAAATCTAAACAGAGGGTTTTTTTTTTTTTAACGGTTTTTAATCTGTGTTTTGAGATTTTTCAAGTGGAAAGATATCACAGATAGAAATATATCATTCTAGGTTTTAAACAGCAAACTCTGTGAGAAGAATGCACATTCATTAAATGTACTCATATAAGTAAAGAAGTCTTGGAAAGGCTGAACAATTCAACCAAAGCTCAAGAATTGTTCTTGATGTTTCATTATGACTTTTAAAATAGTGTAGATATACTATACACACAGGTTGACATTTGAGTCATTCAAAAGAGTCACATCCTTTTGCTTAGCTTTCGAAGTTCCAAAGACTAAAATTTAATATCATTCATAACATAGTATTTTCAATAAAAGGTACTATCAAGCAATGAAAAATCAGAAGCAAGATGGCTTAGAGAGCCTTCCAGATATTTTTATCTGTATGTTTGTAGTGGGTTGAATAGTGTTCCCTTAAAATACATGTCCACCTGGAACCTCAGAATGTGACCTTCTTTGGAAAGAGGATCTTTGCAGATGTACTTAATTAAGATGAGGTCACACTGGATTAGGGTGAGCCCTAAATCCAACACCTGGTGCCCTTATAAGAAGGTAAAGTGAACACACAGATATGCAGACACAGAGAGGGAAGACAGCCATGTGAAGATGGATGCAGACATTGGAGTGCTGCCCATACAAGCCAACAGATGAGAAAGATTGCCAGTACCACCGTAAGCTAGGAAGGGCAAGGACAGCTTCACTGGGGCCTCCAAAGGAAACACAGTTCTGTCAAAACCTTGATTTCAGACTTCTAGTATCCTGAACTGTTGGAGAATAAATTTCTTTTGTTTTAAGCCACCCAGTTTCTGGTAATTTGTTTTAGTAGCCCTAGGAAACTAGTACAACAGACAAGTACAAATCTTAATGCTTAATAATTGTAAAATAATTTCAATAATGAAGCATTTTCATATAACTCTCCTTTAATCTTCACAAACCACCTCACAACAAGAAGTGATATGACTACTATACCCATTTTAAGCTGAATAATAATAAATTCAGAGAGGTTAAGTAATATAGCTAAGATTTTATAGAAAATGACTCGCTGGATATTCAAATCCAGGGTTTCTATAAATCTTGTACATTGAAGTAAAATGAAATGTTTTCTTAATATCTTATTTTTACTTAACTTTTTCTACTTGATTGTAGAAGTAGGATGTGTGAACATATAAACATAAATATATATCATGTATGTCATATACATATATCTTTATAGGTCAAATATATATGAATTTTCTGGAAGTATATCAGGGCTGAAATTAGTATTTTGAGCAAACTAAGTAGAGAATAGAGCATAAGGCTTATTCTACTCATTATTTGTGCTTTCAAATTTTAAAGACTGTTGGAAATCTTAACTTCATGTAGATCTCTTAAATTAAAATGTATGTAGACAGTGGGACTCCATTAATGACCCTAGAATTTCTTGAGGCTTTACATATTAAAGAAAAAAAAGCAGTGGGGATGTCTTGATCTTATTTTCAAATCAGACTGTTCTTATTGCAGCACTACTGAATTTTTCCTAAATGAGCTACAAAATAATTTTTGTTCCAGGGAAAGCTTAATAATAATAATAATAATTGTAATAAAAGCTAATATTTATTTTATATTACATGGCAGTCACTCTATTTTGTCACTTAATCTTCATAACTGCCATATGATTAGTTTTCACTAATATTGCCATTGTATAGATAAGACAAGCGAGACAAAGAGAAGTAATTTTCTCACTATCACACAGTGACAAGATTGCAGGAATGGGGTTATGTTAGTCTAGTTCTTCCCTTAGGTAAAACAGAATTCATGGCATTGATTCCAAGAATCAACAAACTGTGACCAGGTGAATAAAATGGAAAAGAAAGAAAAGTCAATACAAGCACCCATTATCTTGATGATCACAGTAATGGTGGGGTTCAAGCACATCAGGACTTTTAAAAGATGAGAGCCAGTGAAGCAATTTCAAAATTTCCTGCCTATAGATTTACAGGGGCAAGCATTTACCCATTGGCTCCCAGAATTCTTTGTTGAGGATTACCCCGGGGAATTTATTTATCCCCTACACATACCTTACTCACCCTTCTGAACTGCACATCATTTGTACTAGTGAGCTCCAGGCTTTAGTATTAGAGAAGTTTCAGGGCAGAAAGAAAAACATGGAGGAGCAAATCAAATCTCACATAGAACTTTTTTTTTACCAGGCTAGAGTTGGAATCAGAAATGAGAGTGAGAGGATCTGAGGGCAGATATAAGATACATTTAATATAGTTCACATCTTGCACTCTTAAAAACTGGTTGTGACTTACATTAAAGAGTACATCATTACTTCATCACGTTATTGACCAACTACAATTTGCAAGACAATATTCAGTGGTTAGTGGAACAAGCTAATGGCAACTGGTCTCAAATCCATAATTGATTTTCATTTTTTTCTCCTCCAGCACCCTCTCTATATTTGTCTCTCCCTAGTTAGCACCTCAGCTTCTAGGTAGCTACCCTAGTAGGGTAAGCCAGACCTTCATCCCTGAGGTGTCTGAGCTTTACTCAGTTATGTTCATTGTGATTGTGTGTTCACCATTATCATCAGACCTAGAAGCACCAAAGAAGATATACTTTGGATGTCCTAAAGTATTTCTTCAGTACTAGACACACTCTACCATGCTCCTCTTTGAAGAAGCAACCCTTGCTCTCCACGATAATGAGGACCAATTTCTTATAACTGTAGCAACTCCTTTCTTGGCTTCTGATCCCTGACACCAGATGGTATCCTTTCATTCTCAGACTGTCACACCCTCATTAATCACTTATCCTCCATTAACCTCAGTCAATGGGCTTTGGCTTAGATATAGAAACTTGATGCGTCCTTTGCTGAGAATTGTGCTGCAATTGCACAAACGTGAGTGTGCTGTATTGTTTGAGAATATTCAATTCTGCCACAGACAGGAAGAAAAGTAATGGAAAAGATGAAACTTCTAAGTGTTTTGCAAAGATAGTAAGTACGTTATGAGCTTATGAGACATTGAGTAAAACTCAAAGGCTGTATTAAGTACATATAATGAGTAAATAAGTAGCATGTGAGACAAAGGCAAAATTTATAAGACATGTTAAATATAAATTGTAAGTAAGTTAGTAACCTATAAGACATGCCAATATGCATAGAATAAATAGCCAAGATGATGGAACAAAAAAGAGTGTTACTTATAAATAGAAAGGGATGGAAATATCAAGTCATGAACACTATACAAGAAGTAAAAATAAAACCCTTTGTTGTTTCAATTGGCAGCTTATGGTTATAGCTGGTTATACTTGCCCTGCAACTGTTTGATAGAGCAAGCATGACTTATTGGCCCAGGGAACCTTCTGTCTATGGACCCTCTTGCCCTAGCCTTGACTCATAACCACACCATCAGCAGATATGATGCAGATGAGAGGCAGAGAAGACATTTGAACATTACATACTTCAGGATTCAAGTGGTTCTTCTACCCACTTGCACCCTATGCTAAGAATATTAAGTTACCTGATTTATTTCATTTTGTTTCTTGCTATGTGTTTGTAACTAATTTAATAAACCATGTGATTCAAGTATTTTAATTTGTTCTGTGATCCTTTTTGTTCTGTGGCCTTTGGGTGGGATAGCTTAACTGGTAGTATATTTAAAAACTACCATTGCATGGAGGTAATTTTCCATATTATAGCAGGGCAAGACTACTTGAGGCTTACCAGAGTTTACTTCTACAGGGTTGAAAGAACAGCAATAGTATAGCTCAAGCATACTGGGAGACATTGGAATTCCAGCCCAGGCAGCATGGAGAGACCTAATTAACACCTCCTTAATAACCCCTGGCATCCAGCTGAGATACCAGAAAAGAAGCTTTAAGAATAAAAATTATACTTTAGAGTAAAAACTATCTTAGACCCACCTTAACAAAGCCTAAGGAACTCTTATAATTTATTCACAAGACGATAAGATTAGCAACATAATTTTAAAAATAGTGGAAGATTCGATTAGACACACTGATAAAGATATACAAATGGCCAATAAGCACATGAAAGATGCTTAACCTTCCAAAGAACTAATTATTGGAGAAATGCAAATAAAAAACACATGAAAATACCACTTCACACCCATTAGATTGACAATAATTTCAAAAGATGACTATACCAAGTATTGGTGAGGATATGCAGCAACTAGAACTCTCTTAACAATTGTTAGTAGGAATGCAAAACAATACAACCACTTTGAAAACTGTAAATTTCTTATAAAGATAACCATACACCATTCCCATATAACCCAGCAATTTCAACCCTAGGTATTTTATATAAAAAGAAATGAAAATATAAGCCTATATGAAGACTTGACAGAAATGTTCTTAGCACCTTGTTAATAATAGCTCAAAAATGGAAACTGAAATATTGATTAGGAGGTGAATGAATAAACAAGTGGTGGTATATTCAACCAATGAAATCATTATCAGTTATAAAAATGGCATAAATTACTGTTATACACAATAAAATATTCGAAACTCAAAAACATATGTTTGTGCAAAAAAAAAAAAGAAGCAGAAGAAACACAAAAGTAAATACTTGCATGATTACATTTATATGAATCTCTAGAACAGGGCAAATTTAACCATAGGGACAGATATTAGATCAGTGGTTGCCTCAGTGGATGGTAGAACAATTTATGGCTAAGGGCACAAGGGAACTTTTTGTGGTGATGGAAATATTTTCTACCTTGATTACAGTGATAATTATGTAAGTGTCTTCATTTTTCAAAACACATGGAATTATACACTTAAAATATGTGCATTTTATTATATGTAAATTATACCTCAATAAAGTTGATTAAAACTTTCAAGGCAATTCCTGCATGCATATGACTTCGAATGCTGTATAGCATCAGAATATTAAAGCTTTAAGGAACTATCCCAATAGAGTATTAGGATTGGCTCTGGATATCTAAAGCTAGTGCTCTAATGTAAATAACTTTTCCCTGTCTAGCATTATATTCTGTTCCTCAATCCAATACCCTTATGATTATTGTCCTTATCAGCCAGAACACGAACTGCTCTCTTTAAATAAGCTATTACCTTTCAGAGCAGGAACTCTACTTCCTTACTTAGGCTTTGGTGAGATCTGTCTCGAGTTATTGATTTGAGAGAATGAGGAGAGGCATGCTAGATCTTGAGGAAGGCAAGCATAATCTTGTGAATCATTGTCTTTGAGCAAGAGGAGACCATGTGTGATGGCTTGAAGTAGTATGGACCCCAGAAAAGTATGTTCTTAAAATTAATCCTTTCTTGGGACTGTGGACCCATTGTAAGTAGGATCTTTTGTTAAGATGTGACCTACCTCATTTAGGATTGGTCTTAATCCTGTTACTGGATTCCTTTACGAGAGAATGAAATTCAGAAAAAGAGAGAGAAAGTCTCAGAAGCCAGAAACTGAAAGTAATGAAACCCAGAAAAGAAGGAAGAAATCAGCAAATGTTACCATGTGCCTTGCCATGTGACAGAGGATTGCTGGCAGCTGGTCTTCAGGGAGAAAGCATTGTCTTGATGATGCCTTGATTTGGACATTTTCATAGCTTCAAAACCATAAGCTTGTAAGCTAATAAATTCCCATTGTTAAAAGCCAACCCATTTTATAGTATCTGCTTTCAGAAGCAAAGCAAACTAAACTACTACAGTACTCACGGAAGGGGTAAGGGTTTGCTTCTACTGGAACTTAGAGGACTTAGGAAAACCTGGGAGTTAAGTTTCTTAGGCTTTTTCATCCAAATGTCTCCAAACAACGTATCAGGGTCCCATTTCTCCTCTATTAGGATTCTGTCTTTGGCATAGGGGTCCTGTTGAGTACGCACATTGGTCTTCTTTGAAGTTCTGCCACATTTAAATAAATCTTGGATCTAATCTTCAATCAAAACAGGCTTTCCTGTGTCTTCTAGATAAGGGTTGCTATTTAACCCCTGCTATGGAGGCTCATGACTTTCATAGCTTACTCTGAGTTGCTAGTTAATCAGAACATTTTCTTTTTTCAATGTTTTCAATGTGGCTAACAGAAGCCTGCCTTATAATTAATACTGCCACCAATTCTGTTCAATAGCTAGGGCTACCACATAACTCCAGGCTTCATATTCCTTCTATTCTAATCCCACCATAGATGACAGTCTTACTAGATGTGATATAACAATATGCCCAGTGGTACCAGTACCCAACGTGACACCTGGTTAGTAATCTGGTCCGGAATCTCATCATGAGTGTCTAATTACTAGGGCTACTTCCAGTATCATTTGTCTTAGCCTTGGTTTTATCCACCCTAAATCTCACACCCAAAAAAACAAGCAGAGTATGAAATAAAGACTTCTGAGCAGGTAGTTTATTTGCAAGGTAATCTCAAGCAATGGGAGCAAGTAACTAGGGAGAGTTTAATAGGGATGGAGAAAAAGCCAGTATAAGAGAGTGTTATTGTGCTGGTAACCACTATGGACAAGTGGAGCTTAGTCCTTCTGGGATCTTCTAAATTCATATGAAATGCCTCCCAGAATTGTGAATCAAAGGATTGACAGAGAAGAGTATTCATTCATTGGCTTTTACCCCAGATTGGTTTAGGGTTCTTCCAGAGGTCAGTCCCCCACATTATGCAGCTGGCCATGAGTCATGCTGAACAAACTTCCACTAGAGGCCCATGCTCTGACATTGGAGAAATCATGGCACCAAAAGCAAAGAGATCTGGGATGCCCTGTAGGAGAAATGCTGTAAGCACACCACAGTGGGTCAAAAACTACCTGGAAAAGTTTTTGGTAGCTGTAGCTAGAATCAGGGGTGAGGCCATGCAGATATAAAGTAGGAAACAAGAAGTTTTGATTCAGAATTCCCACACAGACTTGTTTGACTCTTCATACCAGACACTACATTATCACACATAATATCGCCAATGTACCAAGACAAACATTTGAACCCCCAGAACTTTTGTGTCCCCAAATCTCTTCTTTAATTTGGGTGCATTTAAAACCATAATATTTATAACATTACCAAATGTGTGATAGAGTTCAACAAGACTTTGTAGATATAAATCCAGGATATTTTCCAAGAATTTTTCTCTAAGCTGCCATGTGGTGTAACCCAGTATAAAACAACTTTAAAAATAACTGATAATTAGCACACAGTAAGGGTCATACAAATATACTGACATGAAACCCATGCTTGCTAAGGCTTTTATGAGAACATAATTCTTTCAAAACCTTTCACAGCCAGAGTTAATTTATAAGCATTATTCTCTTAGGCTTTTGAGACATGGCCTATGGACCTGAAGAATAATGTGGCAGAACTAATGTTTGTGTTTTGGCAAGACTTTATTTATTTATTTTTTAGAAATACTGAAAGTGAATCACCCCTTTCAAGCTCAGGGGGATGTAATTAATGAGTGCAGAGAAGATGAAAAAACCTTACCCAGCCTTGGACTCAAATAATTTTGACACGGAGAAGCAAGCTCTTACATAGCTGAAAAATGCCAGAACTATACTCAAACCCAGCTTTTTAGACTCTCATTCTGATTTTTTTTTGATAATATAAGGATTTAGCACCAGAAGATGTGGGTGTAAACCCTGTCTCTGCCTCTTACTAGACACATGAACTTAGGCATCCACTTCTTTGGCTTCTTTAGTCTATTGGCTTCAGGGTATTCATTTGCAATGTGGGATAATGAAGACAGCCCTTGTACCTCATGAAACTGTGTAAGGGTTAAAATTCCTAATATTTTTAAAGCTCCAGGAAAATGTTTGCTTTTGTGGTTGTACTGGTTAGCAGATAGAGCCCTAGTTTAACTGTGGTTTGACTTCTGGAGACTTCTTGCCTTCACGTTCATTGTTTCCCCCTGTCTTCTTAATTTTCCTGACCAGTTAACTTCCAATTTATCAGGGACATGCTCCCTGATGTGCCTTTCACCACACCTCATTATTACTTGATCTCCTGTGCAGGTATCTTTTATAAAAGGAGCTGGTGAGCAAATTCAAGCTAAGATGAAAATAACTGATTCTGATTTTTCAATGTTAATCACCTTCCTCCCAATAAATATTTAGACAACAAAGAACTCTGAAGGTCAGAACTGAAAAGAACATAAAAATTGGACAATTCCCCTTTTTTAATAAATAAGAAACATTAAGCCCAGAGTTGAAGGGATGTGCCTAAGTTCACCAAATTGTTAGTAGAAGAGTCATTTCTCAATCTAACTTTCCTGATTTACTCTCCAGTAAGATTTTACTTGAAGTAAAGGGGCATTTTGAGAGGTTGGTCTGGGGTAAATTCTTCCAAAATTGCCTGTCTCCAAGAAGCCAACTCACTGGCACTGCACATAGAAGGCAAACCTTAAAAATCATTCCTGAAGTTCCTATGGATTTTTATTAAACTTTCTAAGGCAGGATTTCTTAATCTTGGCACTACTGACATTTCATACTGGATAATTCTTTGTTGGGGTGAGGTTGAGGACCAATCTTGTGCATTGTAGGATGTTTAGCAGCATCCCTGGTGTGTACCCACTAGATGGCAAAATATCTACCCCTAGTTTTGACAATCAAAAATGTTTCCAGAGATTGCCAAGTATCCCCAGGCTGGTAGGGAAGAGGACAAAATCACCCATGGTTGTAAGTATTGTCTTGGTAAATCCACTGGGCAAGCTATGTAAATCAGCAGAAATGATAGCCAAAATACAGAGAAATCTAGAATGGGTGGTAAAAGAAGGAGATGATGACTATCAGTCATGGCCTCAGGACCAACTACAGCAGTGGAGCTGTGATTTGTTCTGCTAGTTCTCTTCCTGTAAACTTTCCAGACATTATCACCAACCAGAATCCTCAACAAGCTCTGATTGCATGAAGCAAGTGAATCTGAGTTCTGTATGGGGTGGTCCACAGTGGATGGTGCTGTTGCCCATCCAGATACTCTTTGCTGCCTGGTGGACCCACCCCTCACCTGTGGTTGACTGGTGACAATTTACTGCTGCAAGATAAATGCTCTCAGCTCATTGTAAGCCACCTTGCCTGGTAGGCTATACCCCCAATCTACCTCTTTTGGGACAGATACTAGCTAATGACCGAGTGACATCAGTACAGAAGTCAGTGTAATTTCTGTGCATATCCGTGGGATCCAATTGAAGCAAATCTCAGCTGAGACCACAGTCTTGCTTAGCTTTTGTCCCACCCTACCCTTATTTTTTTCACCCTCATTCTTGTGAGAGCACTCTCCAAAAAATTAGTTGAACAAGAATGCTTATCTCAGGCTCTGCTTCAGGGAACCTGACCCTATGGGCGATGTTGAGATACTGTTGGCCTTAAAAACTGAGTTGGGAATTTCATCCTCTTTTTCCACTGTGGAAAAGCTTGTGACTAATTGGTGCTATATATTTTTAAATATTTGAAAGAATTCACTGATGAAACCGTGTAAGCCAGGAGTTTTCCTTGTGAAATGGAATATAATGTAGGCACTACTTCATATAATATGTATGTAATTGAATATATATAAATAGTATATTCGTATATTCAAATATATACACAAATATTTCATTCAGATATTTTTTATTTTCTTGTATCAGTTTGATTATTTGCTTTTATAAGGAATCTGTCCATTTCAATTACATTGCTTGCATATTTTAGTATAAAGTTATTCATAATTTCTTCCTTTTTATCTTTTTAGTGTTGAAGCATATATTTGTGGCGACCACTTTTCCTTCCTTACATTAGCCATTTTTTCACTTTTCGTAGTGCTGGAGTTATATCAATTCTAATAGTCATTTAAAAGAACAAGTACCAGACTGTTTCTTTTTTCTCTGCTTTCTATTTCAAGAATTTCAGCTTTCATCTTCATTATTTCCTTTTTAAAAATTTCTTTGGGATTATTTTGCTATTATTTTTATAACTTCTTGAAACAGACATTTAGCTTATTGATTTTCAACCTTTTCTTTTTTTTCTAATATATGATTTTCTTAGACTAATGGATTATTGTAAAGTGTATTTCATATCTTTCAAACATATAGGAACTTTCCTAGTTATATTTAGTTTATTGATTTATGGCTTAATTCCACTGTGATCAGAGAATATAAGTTGTATGATGTCAACCCTCTGACATATAATGAAATTTGTTGAGTTATGGACCAGTGTATGGCCCAATTTTGGCAAATGCTTCATGTGCACTTCAAAATAATGTATATTGGGCAGTTGATTATTATGTTAGGTCAAATTAGATGAATAGGTATAAATTAGAATCAATTTGCTAATGGTGTTATTTAGATTTTTATTTCTACTGATATTATGTTGCTTGTCCTATTAGTTATACACAGTGAATGTGGATTTGTGTATTTCTTTTTTAGTTATGTCAATTTTTGTTGTACATATGTTGAGATTATGTTATTAAGGGCATATGTAATTATATTGTTGTGTATTCCAGATGGGTTGACCCTTTTACCATTGAGAAATATGGCTTTTCATATCTAATATAGTCTTCAATTCTACTTCGTAGAATATTTTTATAGCTACGAATATATATGAATAGTATATCATATATATCCATATATATATGATATATAGCTATGGGAGATTAATTTGTGCATATTATATAAATTAACAAATGGGAGAGGGGGTGGGGGTAGAAGAAAAGGCTCTTCTTTACAGTAGAAAGCCAACTAATAAATGCAAAAATAATAGTAGAAATAGAAATATCATCGTTTTATAACTAGCCTGATAATGAATTGTAGCAATAATAAAAAAAATGGATGCTAAAACCATTGGAAAATAAGATATTCACAGTGTCTAACTATCACCCTTTGTGGTGGTTTGAAGCTGCATATACCCCCCCAAAAAAACATGTTCTTAAAGCTAATCCTTTCTTATGGTTGTGAACCCATTGTAAGTAGGACCTTTTGATGATGCTACCTCAATAAAGGTATTGCCCACCTCAGTCAGGGTGGGTCTTAATGTTATTACTGCAGTCCTTTAAAAGAGAATGAAATTGAGACACAGAGAGAGAAAGCCACGAAAGCAAGAAGCTGAAATGAAGGAAACCTGGAAGAGAATGGAGAGACTAGTGATGCAGTTATGTACCTTGCCAGGTAACAAAGAAGCCAAGTATCACTGTCAACTGGTCTTTGGGAAGAAAGCATTGCTTTAATGACACTTTGATTTGGACTTTTTCCTGGCCTTAAAATCTTAATTAAATAAATTCCCATAGTTTAACCTAACCCATTTCATGGTATTTGCTTTGAGCAGCATGGGAAACTAAAATACCCTACATATTAGTTATTAATTACAAAGTGGGAAAGTACTTTTCTAGTGGAGAAATTTTGTGGGCACACCACTGTAACCAAATAATCAAATTTACTATCACAATAATAAAGTAAATTGATATCATGTGGCTATTGATGTGATGCACTGGATGGGACATAGCATTACTGATTGTAGATTTTTAACATAAATTTTATCATGAAACTATTAGCCACATCAAAATTGTTGGATATTCTTCAAACATATTGGACTCTTAAATGCCATGAAAGAAAAAGCATGGGGGAGACTGGAGAGGGAGGGGCAGGTATATGGGAAATCTGTACTTTCCTGCAATTTTTCTGTAAATCTAAAACTGCTCTAAAAATAAAGCTTATTATTTTAAAAAAGCAAAACAAATGGATTGGGAGTTGTTCTAGATTAAAGGAGACTAAAGGTATATGACAACTAATTCTTGGTAGAACTGAGCTATAAATTTACCTTCACACACAAATTTATCTGAATCTTACAACTTTTAATATGGAGAGCACACAAATGTGACAAAATGTTCAAAACATGGTTAATTTGAGTGAAGGTATATTTTACTATTCTTTCAACTTTTGGGGAGGTTTGACATTTTTCAAAAATAACAAAATAGTGGGAAAAATAATTAGATTTTAGAAACTGGGAACATCCTAAATACCTGCCAAAAAGAGAATGGATAAATAAATCTTGTATGTCATCCAATGTTATAATAAACAGCAGTGTGTATATATATACATCAACCTGGATGAATCTCAAAAACATGAAAAAAGTCACAAAACAAGATGTACAGCTTGAGTCTACTACAACAAAATTCAGAAAGAGGTAAGCCACATAATATGTGGTTTAGATATACCTATATGAAGATAAACCTTAAAAGAAAAGCAGGCCAATACTAAGGGGCACGAGTGTGAGGCAACGATGGAGGGACATAAAGAAGGCATGTCATGTACAGGTAGCCTCCTATTCCTTAAACTGAGTGTTGGGTACATAGATGTTCATACTCTTCGTATTCTAAATTATTAATCTGTTTCATATGCTAATTTTGAATGCAGGATATACTTCACACTAATCTTTTTAAATGCCAGGATTTCATAAATTCTGGAGAATGTAATAATTTAAGTTGAAAACATGACATAGCTTAGAAAGTTTAGTTACCAAGAGCCATTTTTCAAAGATGATTGCTCATATTCTCCATTCCCTGGCCTGCGCCTTAGTGACAGTTGCTTAGATGGAGACTTGCCAAGACAGGAGGAAGGAGAACAAAAGCAAGGTCAAGGAGTCACCTTTCTTTCTGTTAAATTCTTTGTAGTGATATCTATTCTGGACAAACATCTCTTTGAAATGGCTATTTCTCCCACCCATACACTTGCAGTCATTTATTCCCAGCTCTACCAAATCCAGCACTGATGTGTTTAGCCAGGCTTTCCATGCACTGCATGTGACCCTAAGGGAGAAATGGGAATCCATTCCTATCACAACTGTCCTTGGATTTTACTTTAAAATGTCATGGAATCTCTGTTACTTTTTATTGATTAACTTTTCTTCTTCCCCACTTAAATTATTTACTATAGAAAAGTTGAATTAATCTAAGCATTTTCCTAAATTCTGCATGAGGAAAATATTACAGAAAAAAAATTTGGTACTCTGTAATTAGATCAGAAAATTTAAAAATAAAGCAGTATTAATAAGGCTAAGTCATTTCTTACTAATGCATGCAAGTTTTTATGTGCAATTTTAAAAGGCCAATGGTAGATTAACTCTTGAAATTTGTTTGAATCTTTAGTTTAAGGTGTTTTTTGTTTTTTTTAAAATCATGAAAGACAGTTTTGTTGTTTATTTTTTCTGTTGTTTAAGGATGAACTTCAGTTTGTTTTCAAATTTCTCCCACAAATCAAGAAAATGGAAGAATGATTAACTCTTAGGTATCATTTAAGCTACCTGATTCTACCAGTTCTAAATTTAACGGTTCTGTAGGATAAGGCATATTGATTCTTCAAAACACAAAGACCTGCCCTGAACAGCAATTCTCAGCTCCAGCATTGGCATGGTAGCTTCTAGGAAAGAGGTCTCTGATAAGTATTATTCCCGCATTTCACATGGTTTTGGAGATGGTTTTACTCTAACATTAATAGTAGGATCTCCTCCAGTTTGATCAAGAGCAGTTTGTCTTATACCTAATAAAGCAAATCAAATGTGAAGGAATCATCATTAAGCCTTTTTTGTATGAATTCTTCAGAGATTTGTGGGGAAAGGCAACATGCAGTACTTTGTAAATGTCAATTCTCTTTACAGAAATGCGAAGGAGGTATTGCAGGCTGTCATCTGTTCTTCATGCTGCCTACTGACCCTCACTGGGAGCTACCAATTCCCAAGATTCTGTGGCCGCTAAAATAAATAGCTCTCTCAGGCACCAAACAAAATGTTAGACAACATACAGCAGAACAGCACCCACTTTAATTATACTATGCAATGTGTTTCATAAAGAGGTGGGGATCTGGAGGGTTAGACATTGAAGGACAGTTCCAGCTGGCAGGCATTGAAGGAGAATGCTTTCAAATCAACTGTAGCAAAAGATATAAAAAGAATGAAAAAAAAAAAGTGGGTAAGTTTCAAGCACGTGAAGAGAGAAAAAGGATGAAGAGATTGGGGAATGCAAAAGAGCAAATGCAAGTGAACCTTTAAAATGTGATATTTATTGTGTTGGGCGATTGTGTTGGGTCTATGTACATTTGAGTAGTCTCCATTCGCATGATATGGCAGATGGGGCTATGTCTTCAGCAGTAACTGCTTTACCTGCTGGATTGTTCCAGGGGACATCAGAAACACAGTCCTAGGCAAAAAGCCACCAGCAATGTTTCCTCAGTATTATTATTGTTATACTCTTTGTCTAACAAAAGATCCTAGTGTGCACAAAAAATTATATGGTCTCCTGGAATGTAGTCCAAACTATTCATGAAAATAACGTGGCATAGTGAACAAAGTAGTTTTTGTCTCACAAGGCCAATTGTAGATATAATGCTTATTTAATATATTGACATTGGTCAAGTTATCTAAATGCAGTGAACTCCAGTTTTGCCATCTCCAGTTATTACACTCATCACAAATTTTAACTTGTGGAGTCAGATTGTAATCAGCAGCCAAGAACTTTTCATTATGCCAGCTTTGTAGGTCATTGTGTCTTTTTATTAGTCATATTTTCTTGGTTTTGTAGTTGTTAATTGAATCATCGCAGTTAAAGACTTTAAATGCCATTTTAACTTCCAGTCTTCCCTCTTGGTTTGGGAACTCTTCTTAATTTGATCAATTTATAATCAACATTTTTTTCAACTCAAGCAACACTAAAGCAATTATTTTTACTTAACTCCTCCCCTTTTACTCAAATTTAATAGACAAAAGGTAGATTATGAAAAAAGTATTTCAAACGCATTTGACAGATGCTTAATATCTACAATATATACAGAAGTTTTACACATTGATAACATCTCATGGGAAAATGGGCAATGAACAGGAAAATCCCCAAAGAGAAGATTCCAGTGGCCACAAACATTTATCAAGAGTCAATCTCTATAATAGGAAGGTAATTCAAATCTAAGTAATATCGAGATATCACCTTATGCTCATTACTCAAAAAATTTAAAAAGTGATAACATATGTTCACAGAGAAATGTACTATATAAATGTGTATTCTCATACACTGTTGCTAAAATATCAATTACTGTGACATTTTTTGTCTGCATCCTGGCAAAATACACTAAAAATAAACATGTACACACCTTTAGAAACAGCAATATTCCTACAAAGAATCTATTCCTTAGATACAAAAGACCAAGATCAAGAGGATTTCATGTATCAAGATATTTATTGAAACATTGTTGTAATGACAAAAAATGCAAAGAAGGTAAGCACCCATGATCAAAAACAAGGAAAGTCTGAGAAACCATCCCAGCCAAGAGGAGCCTAAGAAGGTATATCCTGGATAGGATCCTGGAATAGAAAAGAGAAATTAGCAAAAAATACTGAGGAAATCTGAGTAAATTATGGACTTTGGTTAATAATATTACCTCAGTACTGGTTCATTATTTGTGATAAATGTACAATACTAATGTAAGATGTTAATAATAGGAAAAACTGGATATATGAGAACTCTCTGAATTATTTTTGAAATAATTATGTAAATCTATAAATGTTAACTAAAAGCAGATGATAAGACCACATAGATTAAAAAATAAAACAGAGAAAATACTATGGCAGGCAGATACTGCAGGGGACAAATAGACTAAATCCTACTCAGAGATTACATACTACAATAAGTTATCAATATTTCTATGCTCAATCCCAAAAAGAAAGAGAACTGAAAATACTTTAGCTGCAAACTCCCAAGTCCTGATATATTATTTAAGTTGTTGAAGTTGTTATTGAGAAATTTAGTTCATATTGTTTTGAAACCCAATGAAATGTTTTTCTTTTATTTTTAACATAGTCAATGATTAGACTTACAAAGCTAATTTATTGATTTATTATAGACCTGTATCTGTAACTAATTGTGAAGGGTTTGATATTTTACCCTATTTGCATGCTAAAAAAGTAGACTGCTACAGTTTCATGGATGCCTGCAGAAGATATGATACTCCTAGGTGAGTACATTACACACATACACACACACAGCTCAGACCCTGCTCCCATGAAGAGTTTGCCACACTCAGCTTCTCCTGGCATTCAATAAAAATTCAGCCTAGCAAACAAATGTCTGGTTGTCCCATTTCTCACTTTGGCTTTGAGTTCTCTGTTATTTGTCCTCCCCCCCTCCCTCCCCCCTCCCTCCTTCCCTTCCTCCCTCTCTTCCTCCCTCTCTTCCTCTCTTCTTTCTTCCTAAGGTCAGCTATGTAATATTTTTATCTTTTTTCTTATGTAACAATTCCATGAGTTTGAGGGGAAAGATATTCTATTCTGTCCTTATCAACTCAATATCTCATATCAGCCAGATGTCCACATGTCTCTTCTGATGCTAACTGCATTGCTTCCTTTCAGTTTTCATCACAGTATTTTTAAATAAGTTTCAGTCATTCACCAAATCTTCCTAAATCTCTGGCTTTAAGGCCATAAATATATGATATATAAGACATTTTCCCTTAAATTTAGGAATCTAGGACAGATATCTAAATGATCCTTGCATTACCTCTGTGTTTGAATTCTTAGTAGCAATTATTATTTATCAATTCCAAAAAGAGATTATGTTTGTAAACTGGTCTGTTCCCTTAGGCATGATAATCCTTTGATTGTATGAGATTCAGCTGAGATGTCTGATTAAATTATGTTAAGATTAAGGCTTTGATTCAACCACGTCATTAAAGTGTGGCTCAGCGTTGAGTCCCCACCCTCTCAGTGGGCTGATAAAACAGACTCTCACACAGTAGTAGACACACAGAGAAGAAGAACATAGAGGAAGAGATACAGCTCATTAGACATGGTAGCGGCCCTGGGAAAAGAGATGAGGCTGATAGTCTACAGCTGACCTTGTGAAGAGACCAGAGCAGCTGAGCCCAGAAGAGATGAGCCCTGGGGAGAAAGATGATGCTTATGACAGCTGCAATCGGAAGAAGCTGGACCGTTGGAGCCTTAAGAGGAAAGAGGAAGTTGCCCGCCATCTTGCTTCAATATGTGGCAACAGAGTTTGATAAGGAAATAACCTTGAGTTGGACTCTTTATAAATGCCAACAGAGTTCTGGTACTTTGCATGAACACCTCTTTAGCTTACTAATACACCATCCTTCATAGTATAAGCAGAAGATAATTTATCAAATGATATTAAGTTGCTCTTGGTCTCTCTGGGATAGTAAGATTGCTAAGTTTAGAGGCTATTGTGTCTCTGAAGGTTGGAGCTTTCCTTCCACCTTTAACAGAAATAATTCTGCACAGCATCTAGTTTTTCTGATCATTACTTTGCAAACAAACAGCTCAGTGGCCATATCAGATTGGCAGAGTCTGTGTTGCGATCCTGGCCTCTAACTTAAGGAAGTACAGCATCACAAGGCAGAGAATTCCCAAGATATCATGTAATTGATTTAACTGGCTGTATTAAGGAGGGTGCTACCGTGGAATAACATTATTCATTCTCATTAATGTCTTCAAACAGCACCAATTAGAACTTTATTCCACACTCCTGTTTGATATATTGGGAAGATCTCATAGGTTTTCCTGCCACTTTCATGAATTATGAATTAAATTTGTGCCATTTTCAGGTTATGAAAAGTTTAGTCAATCTAAAATAAAACAGGAATCCTTTATTTCAAAGCTTCTCACTTATCTTCATTTTAGGTTTCATCTAGGCTCAGAAACCCTATAAGGAAGGGGACCATGGAATCTACTCATACTATTTCTACTAGACCTTGTTTTTTCAAAATTTTTCTTACTCCTTAAGTTGCTTCTGTTTCACCCCAGGGTAGGGGCAGATGGAGGGAGGAGAGTAAGGCACAAAAAGACGTTTATGTAATTGACAATGTTGCCAACTGGCATTGATGTCCTCTATTGGTCAAATGCCCAAATGCTATTTCTCTCTTGGGGTGTGTTTTAGTTTCCTAGTCTGGTCAAGCCAAATACTATGAAATGGATCAGGTTAAACAATGGGAATTTATTTGCTCACAGTTTGAAGCTAGGAAAAGTCCAAATCAAGACTTCATCAAGGTAATGCTTTCTTCCAAAAGACTGTGACTTTTCAGGACTGGCTGCTGGCAATCTTTGGTCCTTAGCTTGTCACATGGCAAGGCACATGGTGGTGTGTCCTGGTCTCTTCCTTCTCTTTCAGTTTCCATTGATGTTCACCTTCTTGCTTATTGGGGCTGTTTCTCACTCTGTCTGAATTTCATTCTGCTTATAAAAGACTCCAGTAATAAGATTAAGACCCATCCAGACTGACCCATATTTAACTCAAGTAACCTCACCCAAAGGTCCTACTTACAATGGATTCACATCCACAGGAATGGATTGGATTTAAGAACTTGTTTTGGGGAGATACATACAGCTCCAAACCACCACAGGGTGATGTGTGGGTTTCTCAAACACTCCCCCAAGGGAATCTCTGATACCACATTAATCACACATGACACAGTTGATAAACTTTCCAGGTGATCATTTTGACTGTCCCTCAGTTTCTGTTTTGGGGAGTTAGCAGGCCCAGCATCTTCTGCAGGGGTCACATTGTCACAGCAGGCTGTCCTCTTGGGAGAGTCTTCACAATATGCCTGCAACATGGCTGCTTTCAGAGACAATTCAACATCTTTGATTCACTAAATTCTCTAAATGCTGATTATTCCCATTGTAGCCCTTTTTCTCCATTCCTTTGCTTTAGGCAGCCCCAGCCCACCACATGCCATAGTTTCCAAGCAGAAAAGCACTGGTTTCTTTGCTCTTATACCTCAAACGCTTGGGTACATATATTAATGGTATCTAAGAACACTTCCCCATTTATTCTGGTAGCACGTGAGGCAGGCAGGCCTATAAGTTTCTTCAACTCAACACCTTTCCACCAATCAGGCCAGATGTTAGAATAGTTTTCAGGGCAACATTCTAAATCTATGGATGTTTCTAATAGTCCCTCATTTGGCTTGAGAGAGAAAATGCACAGAATAACTCTCTTTAAAAAAGAAACAAACTTCATAATGTGTCTTCCATCACTTTCTGGCACTTTTTTACTGATAGGCTAGAGCTTAAGAGGTAAGGGTCACAGGATCTGTTTTGCTCTCTTATAGCAGGTCCTGTAAATATGTCTAGTACCTTTGTTGTCACCTATTAGTCTTTGTTTTGAGCCTTCAGTATAAAGGAATACTCCTCATTTAACATCTTACTATAGGATGGACATTCAAAGTGTCAGGGCAGAAAAAAAAGCCAGTTCCAACATGGCTATTCTCACCCCAGGGTAGGGGCAGATGCAGGGAGGAAAGTAAGGACAAAAAGACCTTTATGTAATTGATACTGTTGCCATCTGGTATTGATGTCCTCTATTGGTCAGTTTTTTAAAAATTTGTATTTTCTCTTAGCTCTAAGTTGTTCCTGAAACCTACAGAGCATGATTGTCCTGTCCCATCCTTCCCATTCTGTTATTTCATCAGAAGCAAGATCAGGCTTACCTGGCCTCCTACCACTATCTGCACAGGTCATTAAAATTTGTGTTGATCTCTTGGAGATTCCATCCCTTCTTTGCCAATCTTGTCCTTAGAGGTTTCCTAAGCATTGTTAAAGCTCATGCCTAGTCCTCAGAGGATGGTTTGCAGCTCTCACACAATGTAGCTAAGCTTTTTATTTGTCTTTAAGATACAACCTTTACTCAATGTTTAATTGTCTGCCCTGAAATATAAAACAGCACTTAACTACTTTCCAGAACACAGGTAGAATGAAAGGAGAGCCCATAGCTTAGGTATTAAGACTGACTACTCTATTGGAAGGGATGGGGGGAAAAGTACTTTCTGAAGACTACAATGAAAGGTTTTAATATTTTCCCTACTTATCATGGATATAGGAGCTATGGATATTGCAAAACTTTTCCCTAAGTCTGTGTTTTGTGTTTTCATTTTCTTAATGGTGTCTTTAAAAAAGCAGAGAATTTTGAAACTTTTTGCTCCCACTTTTTAAAAACTTCACTATTAAAGTTTATCATTCATACATGAGCATACATAAACAGTAAGTGTATAGATTTACAGAACAATCTTGCATAAAACAAAAGATTCCCAAATACCACCCTGTTATTAACTCTTGCATTAGTGTGGTATATTTGTTAAAATTGATGGAAGCACATTTTCACAATTGTACTATTAAATATAGTCTATGGTTGAATCTAGGGTTCACTGCGCAGTGCAGGTACATAATTTTTTTTTTTTTTAATTTTATTCTAGTAACATATATACAACCTAAAATTTCACTTAAAAAAAAATTTTTTTTTTGAGGTACCAGGGTCAGGGATTGACTCTGAGACATGGTATGTGGGAAGCTGGCGCTTAACCACTGAGCTAAATCAGCTTCCCTGAGTTGGTTTTTTCATTTGTCTGTTTGTTGTTTTTTTGTTTTTAGGAGGTACTGGGGATTGAAACCCTGACCTCATACGTGGGAAGCAGGCACTCAACCACTTGAGCTGCATCTGCTCCCTAAAATTTCACCTTTTAACCACATTCAAATATGTAATTCAGTGCTGTTAGTCATGTTCAAAATGTTATGCTACCATCACTACCATCAATTATAAAAAAAGATTTTACAGTTCTGGGAAGATGGGTTCAGAGTAAGCAGGCAGGGCTCAACTCTCTCACAAAACAACAGAGAAAGGGCCAAAAGCTGTCTGGGAGATGGCTTTGGGGGTCAGAAGACCAAGACAGTGCTACACAACTCCTAGGAAGATGAGGGACAGAGAGACAAAGAACCTGCAACAACAAACGTGAGTTATGAAAACCCCATGGTGGCCAGGATGGGCTCCCCTCCCCCACCCCCAAGATTATGAAGACGGTGAAAAATTCCTGGTTCAAGGCAACTGACTGAGAGAACAGACAGCTTCCTCCCTCTCAGTTGTTACAAGGGAAAAGGGAATGAGGGCTGGGGGGCTTCTCTTTAGTGAATTCAGCCAGCAGAGCCCACTTTGAATCTCGGCTCTGGCCAGACAAAAACACAGGAAAGCCGACACTGGAAGAAACACCTGGGTGGAAAGGTGCGCTCACGAGTGCCACCTGCTGGCCAGTCTGGAAATTGCACAGAGAAAAACTGCTTTTAGAGGTCTCTCTTAATTGGAACTCCTGGGAGAAAATCTGCACCCCATTAGTGAGTCCCTGCCTGATTTTGATAACTTAAGCAGGGAAATTTTAAAGACATAGAATAAGTTGAACCAAATATCAAGGAAGAGCTTTGGGAAAGAAAAAAACAACAGGCAAGAAAGAGATTTAGGAGAGTTGCGAGATTATCATTGATTAATTGTCTTAAATCCCATATCTCCTCAGGATATTTGGTTTGTTCCTTTGGCTGGGCCATCTCTTCCTGTTTCCTAGTATGGCTTGGACAGCCTTTGGCCCTTTCTCTGTTGTTTTTAATGAGAGAGTTGAGCCCTGCCTGCCTACTCCAGTGTCATTTTCCCGGAACCCTCTACATATTTATTTTTATGCCAGTACCACACTTTTGTAATTATTATAGTTTTACCCCCTTGAAAACAGATCATAAAAGTCTTGGCAAAAAGTAATATAAATCCTCCAAATTTTCTGTTCTTTTAAAAATATTACTTTGTTTCTTCTTGGTTTTATAATTCCATTTTAGAAGTACTGTGTTAATTTATATTTTTTAAAAGTCAGCTGGGAATTTGAACTTGCAATAAATTTATACATGAATTTGAAAGGAATTGGCATATTAATAATATTTAGTCTTCTAATCCATGAACATGATATATCACTCCATTGATTAATGTCTTTAATTTTTACAGCAATGTTTTGCAGCTCTCACTGAAAAAGCATTTCTAAAGGCTGCCATTGCAAAATACCAGATATGGGTGGAGTTTTAAAATCGTAATTTACTGAGGTAAAATCTTATAGTTCTGAGACTGTGAAAATGTCCAAATCAAGGCATCCTCAGAGATCCTCTCTCACCAAAGGTTGGCTGCTGGCAGATTCTGGAATCCTGCCATGTGGCAAGGCAAAATAGTGACTGGTGTCTTTCTCTCTCTCTCTCCTCCAGGCGCACTTACTCCCCAAGCTCAGCTGTGGGCAATCAGGCTCATGGTTCATCTCTCCCTGGGCTATGTCTCTTCAGCTTCAGGCTGCTCTGCTGATTCCAGCCTCCAGCTTCTCTCAGCCTCTCCAGGTTTCTCTGTCTTTCTGCAGCTGAAGGTGATCTTGGAGTCCTCTCTTATTTGGCAGGGTAAAATGGCAGCTCTCTTTCTCTGTGAGTCTATGCTTTCACTCCTCTGTTTATAAAGGACTCCAGTAAAAAGATTAAGGCCTACTCTGGGTCCTGCAGTTTAATCAAAGACTCTTAAAGGAAGCATTCTAATAAAAAAATGATCTAATCAAAAGGTCCTTAAATGAAGGTAACTAAAAGGTCCTGGAAAAATAGGTTTACATACACAGGAGTGGGTTATCTTAAGAACGTAATTTTCTGGGATACACAAAAGATTCAAACAAGGCCACCTTATATATATTTTATTAAACTTATCCTTATGTATTTCACATTTTGGATATGATTGTAAGTGGTAATTTTTTATTTTGTTCTCTAATTATTTGTGGTTAGTATGTTGAAATAGAATTGATTTCTGTAAAATGTCTTTGTATTCTGTGGCTTTGCTTAACTTATTAAGTTTTTTGAGTCATTACTGTTTTATCCATATATTATTATGTCATTTATAAATAAAGGCAGTTTTATTTTTTTCCCATCTCTATGCCTTTTATATTAGTTTACCTGCTTTATTGACTAGGATCTCCAGTTTAATGTTGAATAGAAGTGGTGAGATTGATCACCAGAATAAGTTGATGATAGTAAGCTTGCTATAATCTAAAAATATCAACATTATTTTTTATAATTCCCCATATATATTAGTAGAAGTGGGTAGCAGTCAAAAATATAGGATAGCTGCTCATAACATATCAGCTATGTGTTCAAGAAGAAAACACAAGTCACAGTTATGATTTAAAGAAAGTTCTAATTTAGCCTAAGCCTCTTGCTTTTTCCATACTTTTGAATGAATTATTTAACTTCCCAAGATGCAGTTAGATGAAGATAACTATATTTGCCTAATAACATGTTTTAGCCATGACTCTTTCAATTGCAAGCTACAGAAAACTAATTCAGCCAGTTTAAATTTAAAACAAAATAAATGGGATTTATTTACTGCTGAAAAATTCTAGCAGTGCATCTGGCTTTAGGCCAAATGGTGTTTTCAGGCCTCACCCTCTCCCTGCTCCTCAGATTTGCTCAGCAGTCTCTTTCCATATGGTAGCCAATATGACTCGCAGAGGCTCCAAGCTAAAGAAAGATTTCCTCTTTCCTGATAAATCTAAGTAAAAGCTCCAAGATGTGATGCATGTAGTCAGAAGATGTCATGCTCTGATGGGCCATGTGTCGGTTATCTGCACATTCTTGGAGCCAGAAGGCAAAGTTGGCCTCACTTGAACTATATGATGTCAGAGAGTGAAGAAGTGGTTCACCAAAAGGAGTTGTGCCTATTATTACCAAAAGAAAGAAGTGATAAAACAAACAAAATAGCTCTCCACTGTGTAACTAACGAAATTCATTTAAATAAAGCATGATATTACAAACTTAATACTGCAACACACCTCTGATTCTTAGAATCTGTAAGGGATTTATAATACTTATTTATAATCCCTGTGACTCTAATGTGCTATCACAGCTTCTTCAAAAGGATTAAATTTAAATTTGGGGGGGAGGGAAGAAGAACCTTAAGGATCCAAGATTTCTTGTCTTTTTCTTTCATGCCTTCATCATATTTCACTGATTTCCTGGCACTTAACTTTCCCCTTGATTCTTCACTGACTCTACAGCATGATTTTTTTCATCTTTCTACAATCTGACTTATGTTAAACTGTAATGGCCCTGGGCTACTCCTTCAGCTACGGCTGCCAGGGGTGTGACAAAAGATGTTGCTCAAAATTTATCATAGCATCTACATTTTAAGTCAGTGAGGAAATTGTTTTCAATTCCTAATTCCAAGTAGAATAGACTCTTCCTCCCAAATTGGTATAAAACACCCATCTTGTCACAAAAATTGCCAATGATGACAAAAGAGGACATAGAAACAAATATTCCATTGTTTACAGAAAACTGTAGCATTCCCAGCACATCCTACCTTTTGCAGAGCATATTGATGAGGATCAAAGCCTTCTGCAAAATAAATTAATAAAGATTTCATCCTAAAAGTCTATATTTTAAGTGAGTATTAAAGAGCTAAGTGATAAATGGGGTCCAGAATTAAGGAACGGGCCTTTGCAGGTTATTACACAAGGTGTGATTCCAGCTAGATAATACTGTTTTCTCAGCCATAATTTTTAAGGGCCAACCCTGCTTCTTACTGTAGAGCAGGGGTTCTTAACCTTTTTTGTTCCATGGACCCCTTTGCCAGTCAGGTGAATACCATGGACCCCTTACTAAGCCCACACTATACTGTGTATTATTTAATAAATATATTGCACCCATACCAACACATCCCCACAAGATTAATGTTTTTCTTTTGAATTTCAATTCAAGCTCATGGACCTCTGGTTAAGAAACCCTGCTGTAGAGAGAGGAAACAGCTATCAGAATGCAATATAGGCTCTTCATTCTTGATGTACATAAGGACTTGCATAGTTCTCACTTCAGAGTATTGGTTCAGGACTTTTCAACAAATCCCTGGTTGTCTCCCTAAAGATAGGAGTTAAAGAATACCTTCACTGCTGTTGTATATAAATATCTGGAACATACTTGATATTTAGAGAAGAGATTCTAGAGTTCCGAGTAGGTAAAACCAAGAAAACATCATCATTTAGAGCATTCTTTCGTGGATTATATCTCCTGAGTTACTTCTGAATGTTTCATTCTCTCAAATAAGCCAGAACCTTGGGAGGTATTCTCTAACCTTATTATTTTAGATAAATAGATATCAGATAGAAGATCAAACCACATTTCTAACAGTAATAGTATGTACAGGAAGCTATATCCATTGCTTTTTTCTCCAAGAATTTCCTTCACATTATAGTAAAATCTCCTTTTTTTTTTTTTTTTTTTTAAGAAATGTCATTTATAACAGCATGAAAAATAAATAAATAAAAATAAATGACCCATGACAGCTGATGCTTAGAAATGGCTGGCCAGTGCAAATCTGATTCTCTTAGCTGGATATATGACCTCATTTTTAAAAGTAGTTGTGGCTGAGTCTATGCATTTTAACTTTGCAAATATGTCTTTACTTGGAATCTGACATTTTAGAGATTGGGTTATGTCTGTTATCTTCAGTATATCTCTTCTTTTATGTCAGAGTTACAGAAGAAAAAGGAAGAAAAAAAAAATTTTTTTTTTCAGTTGCCACTAATTTCCTGACCCTGACTGAGAAATAGCTTGGAGAATAGATGATTAAATTTCATCAGAAATATTATGAGCTGTGTTTCCTAAGGGTCCATAATTGCATGATCTGTGTTAAAATCACCTAGTCTTTTAGAAGTTTTAGTGTACCCCACTTCTCTTTATTTCACACTCACATTCCAAGGGCTTAATTTCCTCATCAACATAGGCAAGAGCTTCAGAGTCTTACTGTTTTAGTTTCCTAAACTGCTCCAGCAAATACCATGGAATTGGTTGGCTTAAACAATGGGAATTGATTCGTTTACAGTTTTGAGGACAAAGAAATGTCCAAATCAAGGCATCTTGAAGGCAATGTTTTCTTCCCAAAGACTGGCCGCCGCAATCCTTGGCTCCTCTGTCACATGGTAAGACACGTGGCAGCATCTGCTGGTCTCTCCCTTCTCTTCTGGGTTTCCTTGATTTCAACTTCTGACTTGCATGGCTTTCTCCCTCTCTCTGTATTCATTCCATTTATAAAGGACTCCAGTAATAGGATTTAGACCCATCCTGAACGAGGTGGCCCATACCTTAACTGATTAACCGCATCAAAGGGGCTTACTTATAATGAGTTTTACACCCACAGGGGTGGCTTAGATTTAAGAACATGTTTTTATGGATACTGTTTCAAACTGCCACACTTACCATGAGAATTTAATTAGTTGAGACTGTGAAATAATCTTTCCTCTGGTCAGTTTTATGTAACGAATGGAATAAATTTTGGGTACTGACTCTACCCCTGGCTACATCTTATTATTTTGTATTTATATTCTTTCACCTCTTATTTTTTAGTTTACTTCATTCTTTCCCACATACTTCTACAGGCCATTTAAAATGCTTTTTTGAAATAAGGAAGACTGCAAAAAATGTCTAAAGTCATTTTATAATTCTAAGTTTTCACAATATGTAAAATTAAGTTACATGTATACCTAACTTGCTAACAAGTTGATAAAACAAGTGCATTGTAAATAATCTGTTTGGGGCTCTGAATGCCTTCTCTTGGTATTTTAGTGATGCTTAAGTTCCCAAACAGTATACAAAAGCAAACCTTTTATTTGCCTGAAATATAACTATAGAACTAAATTTTATGTGTAGAAAAATGTTTCTGTGAGAAAATTTTCTGAGTTCCATTTTAAGATGGCAGTAACACATCTCATCCACAGTACAGTGGAAGTGACTCAAACTCTTTGCCTATTTCATCTGGTTTGTAGATAGTAAGAGGGGAAGAGTCTACTAATAGGAAATTATTAGTCATGCTTTTTATGGCATGCAATAAATGTACAAAGAGAATGAAGATCAACAACGTTCTCCAAAAAGCCCTGGCAGGTGCTTCCCAATACAAGTTTTCCTGGTCTGACTCTTATTTTTAAATGGCCAGCCTGTGCGGGAGAGGGAAGAGGGAATTTTGTGGTTAGCGAGAGTGGAATTGCTTACAATGTCATATTTAGTTGCTTGCTTGCTCTTCTCTGTCTCCTAGTATTCTGAAACACTTCAGAGCAAGATAATATGTTGTTAATAATGATTTCCACAGCTCCTATAACAGTGCCAAACACATATAAATGCAAAATAAATATTGGCAATCAATGCATGGGTGTTGCAGAGGATCATAAATAGGATGATAGGGATGAAAGTCGGAGAATTTTAACGACAGGGGTTCATGCAGATTAGAAATGACAAATGTATGAAGATTCTTTTTCCCTGGCTCTCTCCCTAGTTGCCCCCTTTTCTCTTTGGTGGCCTCCCAGTCTCATCTTTATACCCCATACAGTTTCCCTTTCCAGCAGACTATAGTGCCACAGTAGCCATTTGAGTTTTTGTGGCTTTGCTAATATTAATAATGAGGAAATATATATGAGAACTAAGTCTCCCTCTTATAGGTTTACCTTTTTGGGTTTATATTTAGGTTATGAAGGGTAAGCCAGATACTGCATATCCATGCAGTTGAATCTTTCTGTATACAAAAGATTGATGTAAGATTCAATTGCATTTTAGTGGGAAACCATGGATCTGCTTTTCTGAGTATTTCCTCACAGATGTTGGACTAGCTTGGTGGTTCAGAAGTGAAAGTAAGGTGGAATCAGGGGACAGATTGCAGATACAGTAGAATAGCATTCCCAGTTCAAACAGAATTGTGTGTATGTGTGTGTGTGTGTGGGGGGGGGATTTGTGTGAATATGTGTGTATGTATGCATGTGTATGTGTGGGTTATGTAAGAAAAGGATTATGGGATGTGAAAGGAATGACCATATTTGTGAACTTTTACTCTTCACCCACTCATTTCAATCCTGCCACCAAAGATACCGTCATGGACTTTTCTTGGTACAAGAAGATTAACAAGATCTGTGTAAAAGGAGAAGAAAAGGAAACAGAAGAAAATCCCAAGTTGCAGTGAGGAAGAGAAGGTATGTGGTCTCAGGAGTCTACACATAAAGGGCTTAGGTACAACCCACACAGGTGATTCCATTATTCAAGGATAACCTTCCTCCAGTGTATTTGGTTATTCGTATCAAATCTTCTGTGAAGTCATCACTGAGAAGTTGCCCCTCTCTGCCATTCCCAGTCTATCCTCCTCCTTCCCAGGCACTTTCTTCACCATCCATTGCTACCTGGTGGTCTCAGGTTACACTTCCCCTTAATAAAATGGAGCTCCATATACATTGGTGTCCAGAAAGGGGTGAATAAGAGCAAATTTAGTCTGCAGAGTCCTTTACTGCTTCATCTTTATATTCCCTCATACCACCATACAAGTCTGTACCAATAAGTCAGTATTTACTGAAAATTTAGAAGTCACTAGAGAGTTACAATAGTGAGTTTACATAATCACATGACAAAAACGCAAAACTAGATTTGACATGCCTCTTTAAGAGAACTTCCACCACCAAGCCCCCGGGATTTTGTTCTGACACCCCATCCTCCAGGCTCCAGACTCTCACTTCCTATTATGTTCTTTAACCCCACTTTGATCCTCTCTAACATTCTCCTTTCCCTTGCTCACTATACCCTGAAATTCTTATTATGGCCTGTGTACAGTGGTTTAATTATTACTTTCTCTCCTGTTCCTAATGCCTTAGTCTTGAGCCCAAAACAATCTAGCAAGGTAGTTTCTTAAATTAATACCCGAATGACTCACTCATTACTATTTTTATCAGGCATTACTAAATTCTAACTTGATGCCAGGCATTGTCCTGGGCATTGAACATACAAAGGATATTAGGCATCAAGACTGACCCAAAGAAGTCATACTCTAAGAAAGAGAGAAGAACAGAAACAGGTGATTTAAAGGTATATGGAACACTAGTGGTAGAAATAGCCACTGGACATTTTGTGTGCACCTAGAAAATTGGTAGTAAGCTTCATGTTTGGCTTCCCAGAGGAGATGGGAAATTAAGGCTTAGCCAGAGGAAGGGGAATGATGGTCACGGTAGAGAAAGGAATAACTTTCTAGGTGGAGTCAATATATGAAGGGGAGAAATAGCATGGCCAGAGAAAAATGAGTACAAGCAATTTATTGCCAGTGGAATAAAATTTTGGAGTAAAGAACTTGAGAATGAAAGCTGAGATAAGCTTATGGAAAACTTTCTATGTCACATTGAGTAGCCTGGACTTTATACTGTAGATGCTTTAAGAAGGGAGCTAAGTAGATTAGTTCAGTTACAGTGTTTAGAGATGGACCTGAGGGGAAAAGAAATAGAAGTCAGGAGGCTCTGTTGATGATAGCCTGGGTGAGAGGTGCTCAGTACTTGTGCCAAGACAGTGATAGTAAGGATGGAGGGTGAGAGGAGCTGTATTTGGGTATTATTTAGAAGATAAAATCTGTATGTACAGTTTAATGGCTTGATGTGGGATTGAAGGGAAGAGTTATCTAAAGGAGACTGCCTGTGGTAGTGACTATCAGTGGATATTATGAGAATGGAAAAGATAACTTCTTTCAGATCATTGGGAGAAATTATATGCTATCACATATTATGATGCAGGTCCATTTTTTATGAAGAAAAGTTGGCAACTGTCCCTTTCAAAATATGTTGTTAGGTTGTTTTTGGAATCTGCCCAGGGCAAAATTGTATGCTTGATATATTGCTCAGTATTTAACATGGAATACATCAATATTTCTAATCACAATAAATATGCTATTAAGACAAGTTCAATGCTTATCTTAATTGGCTAACAGATAATCATGTTCATGGTGCTGTTTAATCCGTGAGCAGTAACAAGGTAAAGGTAGGTTTTATCAGTACTGACACTTGTTCAGATCTCTAGCCCTTGGAAAATAAGAATTTACAGTCAAAAGCAACACTTCATTAACAGAAGTGTGTTAACCCTAATTGTTTCAAACTCTAAAATTCTGTCATATCACACTGAAAAATTTGCAGCCACCTTTTCAGTCTGTTAGCATTCTAGGCCCTCGCTGCTCAAATGTGTTCTACAGACAGCAGCATCCCTACTGCTTGGGAGATTTTTAAAGATGCAGAATCCCCAGCCCCTTCCCAAATGTACTGAATCAGAATCTACATTCCAGTATAATTTCCAGGTAATTCATCTGGGCATTAAAGTTTGAGAAGCACTTACCTAGGATACTGGTTCAGCGGAACATCAGAAATATGTAGTGATTTCCAGTTTCTGGTATTGGCAGAGAATCTTGAATTAGAATTTCCTTCCTGCTAATAGCAATGATAAACTCTGGGAAACTGTCTCAAGGCACAGGTGAGCAACCAAAACAGTCACACACTGGAGGGATTAGACTCTTGAATGAAGAGAACCACACGGGGCAAGATCCACATTTACATAACTTCCCTCTGAGCATACTACCCAGTCAACACAATGTGCAGGCAAATAAAGGTCAAGCACAAAGCTAGAGTCCTATTGACCTAAGAAGTCAGAGGTCAAGGTTCAGGGATGACACCTTGGCTGGAGATGGAGAAAATACCACAAAGTAAGGAGTCACAGAAGAGTCCCAAATCTTCATATAAACCATCCTCAGATATTTGACTGATTTCTAAAATGCACTCAGATGGGTTGAAATTCCAAGTAGCAGAGGGCAAAACAAGTAAAAGGTTGGAGAAGCTTAACAGAGATTTCAGCTGCAGGTTCTACAAGGAAAACATAATTTGTTAATATTTTCTATTATTTGTGTTTATTTTGTTATATTCTGACTTTACTTTTATTATTTCCTTCCTTCTACTTACTTCGGTATTATTTTGCTCCTCTTTTCTAGCTCCTTCAGATATAAACGTAGGTAATTGATTTCTCTAACCCTTTTAGCTACTTCCCACAAGTTTTGATATGCTGTGATTCATTATCATTCAACTTGAAATATTTTCAAATTTGTCTTGTGACTTATTTTTGGTCCAATCGATTATTTAAATGTATGGCATTCAATTTCTGATGGAGTTTCCTAGACAGAATTTTATTGTTATTAATTTCTAATTTAATTCCATTGTGGTAGGAGAATATACATTGTATGATTTTGATTACTTTAAATTTATAAAGAATTGTTTTATAGTCCAAGATGTGGTCTATCTTGAGAAATGTACCGTGCGTTCTTGAAAAGAACATGTATTCTGACATCATTAATGATATAGTTGTATACATATCAATTAGGTCAAAATTGATAGTGTTCAAAACATCTATGTCTTTACTGATTTTGATCTGATATTCCATCAATTGACAAAAGAGAGGTATTAAAATAGCCAGTTATGATCATGAACTTGGTTACTCTTCTTTTAATGCTGCCAATTTTCAATTCATGTAATTTGAAGCTGTATTTCTAGGCACAGAAATATTTATGATTATTATAACTTCATGACAAAATTATCCTTTTGTCATTGTGGAATGTTCT
>JAQZBX010000854.1:32202-88796 GCA_029593785.1 Cabassous unicinctus
CCTTCTTTCTTTTTTTTTTATCTAGTTGCATTATCATATTTTTGGCACGTCGCCTTGCCATGCGGGGGTCCTGCACCCCTCTGCACCGCGCAGGGGCCTGCGCCTCTCCACGGTGGCCTGGGACACCTTTTTTTTTTTTTTCTTTTTTCAACCAGGAGGTCCTGGGGATCAAACCCAGGTCCTCCATATGGTAAACGGGAGCTCAATTGCTTGAGTCACAGCTGCTTTCCCCAGCCTTCTTTTAATTACTATTTGTGAGGTATATCTTTTCCTACCCATTTACTTTTTTATTTTATTTTTTTAATTTAATTTAATTTTATTTTATTTAAGAAGCTTTAGATTACATAAATGTTACATGGAAAATATAGGGGATTCCCATAAATACCAGCCCCTCCCTCTCCCACACTTTCCCACATTAACAACATCTTTCATTAGTGTGGTACATTTGTTACCGCTGATGAACACATATTGAAGCATTGCTACTAACCATAGTCTATAGTTTACATTATAGTTTACACTTTGCACTGCACAGCTTTATAGGTTTTGACAAAATGTATAATGGCCTGTATCCATCATTGCAATGTCATGCAGGACAATTCCAATGTCCCAATAATGCCCCATGTTACACCTATTCTTCCCTCTCCCTCCCCTCAGAACCTCTGGTGATCACTGCCTTTGTACTAATGATACAAGTTCTTCCATTGCTAGAATAAAAATGTCTACTTTAGTCCATAGTTATATTACCCCCTTTTCCCCTTTATGTTTGTTCAGTTCTTAATCTTAAGGATTTTGGAATGGTGATGCCCACTCTGTTTCTGATTGAGAGGGTTTTAGGTCCCATGAGGCAGATAGATGGAACTGTCTTGCTTGCAGTCATAGACAGTCCTTGTTTTTGGGGGGATGGGCATTGTCCATCATCATCCTTTTGTTAGTTGTCCTGTGCGAGTCTATTGAACTGAAAAGTAGGTGTTACAACTCTGCTGAGAGTCAGGGCTCAACCAGCATATGAACAGACTGAAGAAATAGTAGTGTAGTGATGCGATTGGGATTGACCATCCATTTGATTTTAACCTATCTTTACTTTATATTTAAAATACCTCTTGTGATATCATTTAGCTGGGTTTTATTTGTTATCAATTCTCATTATTTCTGCCTTACAAATGGAATGTCTTGTCCATCAACATTTACTATAATAAATGATGTGCTTGAATTTAGCTCTACCATGTTATTGTTTTCTGTTCATCATCTCTATTTTCTTCTTTGGTCAACCTTTTCTACCTTCCTTTGAATAGTTTTAGAATTCCATTGTAATTTATCTATTTGTTTTTTAGCTATACTTCTGCATATTTTTAGTGGTTGCTCTGTGGATTTTAAAATACATCTTAAACTTTTGATAGTCTACATAGAAAAATATCGTACCACTTTACATAAAATGTAGAAGCCCTGGAAATCTATTATTTCACCCACCAGATGTCCCCACCTGTCATATATTTTATATCTATAAACATTATCAACTGAAAAATGATTGTAATTTTTTTCTTTAAATAGTCTTTTGTATTTTAAATAAAGGGGGCACTTTCTCTTTTATATTTATAACTATAACCATTTCCAATGCTCTTCATTCCTTCCTGAATATTTAAGTGTCTACTTGGAATCATTTTCATTCATCTGGAAGAATTTCACTGAGAATTTTTTGTAATGTTTCTCTTCTGGAAACAAAATCTCTTATTTTTTTTTTATCTGAAATTGTTCTAGGTTGAACAATTTTTTATCCTTCAATATTTTAGATATATAATCCTATTGTCTTTGGAAGCTATAACTTCTGATGAGAAGTTAACAGTGATTTAAACTGTTTTTCCCCTGAATAAAATGTGTCATTTTCCTATGACTGTTTTTAAGATGTTATATTTATCTTTCAGCTTAGAAGTTTATTTATATGCATAAGTGTTTTGTTTTGTTTTGTTTTTTCTTTAATATTTATCCTACTTAGAGTTTCCAAAGCATCTTGAAACTATAAATTTATATATTTATCAAACAGAAAGTTTTTGGCATTATTTCCAAATAGTTTTTCTGTTTTATATTCTCTTTCTTGAAATTGAATATATTTAATTTATTTTGATTTAAATTTCAGAAATTTTATTTTCCAATCTTAGAACCATTTATTTCTTTTCCATATTTTCTATTTCTCAAAAGAGGTGCTGTATCATATTATAATTATGACCATATTTTCTTTTATCTCATTGAGCCTAGCTTTGAGAGCTGTATTAAAGTCCTCAACTGATAATTCTATCATTAGGACATCTTGAGTTGGCTTTCATTGATTGTTTTTACTTTTTGAGAATGGGTTACATTTTGATTTTTGATATTTCAAATACTTTTTATTATATCCTGGACATTGTGACTGTCATGTTATAGAGACTCTTGATTTTGCTATACAATTGATAAGAGTGCTGTATTTTTGTTTTATTAGGTAGTTAACTTTGTTGGACTCAAACTGCTTACTCCAACTCTTGTGTAGCAGCTCAAATCTCAACTGAGTTTGCTTTTATCCCCAAACCTGGGCTATTTGCCTTCTGCAGTCTGTCTTTCACATGTATAGTTCAGCAGTCAGCCAGAGATTTGGGCAGAGTTTATACACAAAATATGTACCACTCCCCAGCTTTTTCTTTTCTATGATTGCCTTCCTCATGTTCCTGCATTGGTGGTTCCAAACTCTGTCTTATCATTTTTCAGGCCAGGAATATTGTAGCTTAGACAAAATAAAGCTGCCTTTCATTGGGGCATGACTGTGACCTGCCCTGAGGCCAAAAGTCAAAATAAAGAAAACTAACCTTGTGTTGATACCTACTGCCAAGTTTTAGCTCCTCTCCAAATTGTTTTCTATTTTTTCACTCTCCAGAACTCTTAAGTTACTGATTTAATATTCTTCCCAGCATTCATATTTTTTACCTTTAAGATAGTCCATGTGGTTAGGAGTTTACTTGGATCTACCAGAAGCAGAAAGGAAACTCTATTGAGAGTTAAGTTTCTAGAATCTCAGGCTCTACCTAAGACCAACTAGATCAGAATCTGCATTTTACCTTAATCCCCATATGATTTACTTATCTATTTTTGCAAGTTATCAATTTATTGCCTCTTGAATACAAATTTATTTTAATTGCTTGCTCTGCAATAATGGAGATTAATCATTTAAGCATGCTTCCTATGCAGAGATAAAGTTTTTAAGCTTAAAGAGTAGAGGGTGCTGGAAGGACATTGCAGATGAAGGGTATTCTCTTCCTTATTTTGATGTTATTTCACAGTTGTTTCTTCTTGATTCTATTCCATGACTCAAGTGGCACGTGTGTAGGGACACATAATGAAATTCTGTTCAAATCATGTACCCAGAGCATGAAATACTTCAGTAAGCATGTAGCTTTGTCTTAGACTCAGTGATCACCTTACTCTGGCACTCCTGGAGTAAGACACTGGCATAGACACTGTAAACCAGGCCTTGCACTGTTTTCTTTGCAGGGGAATTCCCTTGGTCCTGATACCTTCTTAGCACCCATTTTTTGAAATTTGTCTGCTTATACTCCAAAAGGGTTTTCCCTACCTGCCTAGCAATAGTGGACCAACTCTTGCTCAGACAACCAAATACATTTTACAAATAAATTTCTTCACCATACAGTCAAAAGCAGCCACACTTTTTGCAACAAGGTCTAAACCCAAGCCTTGGGGATGGAACCTCATTTCCAAGATTATTCTTTTTTTTGGGCACTGAATTCTCATAGGTAGGCTATATGGTAGAGTTATTTTCATACATTTATAGTTAGGCCCTGTTATGGCTAATAGTATAAATATAAGAATGCTCTTCTTTTATAAAGTGCTAAGAATCTGGTGATTTATGGGAAAATTACAACTAATGCAACTTACGGATGATAGTTAACAGTAATATTATAACATTTTTGCAGCAATGGCAAAGAAGATGTTATTTCAATTCTAAAAGCCAGCAATAGAGGGACATAAGAGGGTAAGGGATTTTCCTTTTGCAGTAATGAAAATGTTCTAAAATTGACTGAGGTGGTGACAGCATGACTCTGATAAAATTGAGAGCCACTGAGTATACACGTTGAATGGATTGTATAAAGCATGGGACTGTATAACATAGGAACTCCAGTGGTGGAAGACAGACTGTGGTTAAGAGGACAAATATGAGAACATTCTCTCATGAACGATAACATATATATAATACTAATACATGGTGTTAATAATCAGGTGGGTTGGGGGAAAATACATCAAATGTAAGATATGGGCTATAGTTTGTAGTGATATTTTGATGATGCTCTTTCATAATATGTAACAAATATTTCTCAACAATGCAAGGTGTTGGTGGTAGGGAAATGCATGGGAGCTTTGTATGATGATATGTATGTTTGTTTTGTAGATTCACAAATTTTCTCTACATTTATTGTATGTCTTCCATATTTTGGGATAATTTACCACACCAGCAAAAGATAACTAATAGAGATTTTGATACTGAGAGTAGGGTGTTGCCATAATAAAACTTAAAATGTTGGAATGACTTTGACATTAGGCAGTGGGCTGTGAGAAGACTATCAGTGAAAGCTTAAAATGCCTAGAATAAACTATTAACAGAAGTCTGATGATAACCATTAGGGCTGCTGGTGAGGAATTTCAGGAAAGTGAGGCAATATTTTGGAAACTGGAGGATAAGTCATCCTCATTATATAGTGAAAAACAGTTTAGCAACACAGTCACCATCTATATGTTGAAAAGAGAAATATACCTAATGAACTGGATGCTCTGCCTAAGCAGATTTCCAGTCAAATATTTGAATGTGATGGCTAGTTTATTTTTGCTTCTTAGTGTAACACGCAACAACAGAGAGCTAAATTTTATAAGCTCTGTTAAACATGAAAGAGCTAGAACTTAATGGTTTTGAAATTTCTTAGTCATTACAGACAACAAACTACTAAAATTAAGCAAAAGTTTTGAAACAAAAATAAAAGCCAGTGTACTAATGATGAAGCCATAGTTATGACTGTAAAATATTTTGTAAAGATCTCAAGAAGACCAAAGTTGGTGTATCAGTGCAAATAAAATGGTCTCTAAATAAAATTGTTCAGTCAAATAAACTATAAAATAAACCATAGTTATGACTGTAAAATATTTTGTTAAAATCTCATGAAGATCAAAGTTGGTGTATCAGTTCAAATTAAATGGTCTCTTAATAAAATTGTTCAGTCAAATAAAATGGTCTCTAAAGAGAATAAAGGTATGTCTTATGCATCGTCTAAATCATCAATAGGGCATCTGGGAAACTTAAGGACATTTTCTTTCAGACTTCTCAAAATATAAAGAGAAATAGTAAATAAGAAAGGCTTTATCTCAAAGAAACCTATGTGTGTGCCTTTTGTCTTAAGGAATGCATTCCAGTAAGAGTTACAGAAGATCCACAAACATTTTAAAGGATTAAGTATGCAGAAACATTGCATTTGGATTGAAAAACCTAGAAATAGTGCAAAATAAAAGGAGATAGAATTCTACTGGCAGCTGAGAAAATTGTAGTCTTGCATTAAAAATGAAAGATGATTCAAAAAGTATAACCAAAGAGGGCAGCGCTTAGAGTCACAGTAAATTATTCCCAGATTTTGGGACCTAATCAAAGAACTTCCAATATTTACCTGTCTGGATTTTACAATTTCTATGAACTCCTTTGGGCTAGTGACTTTCTTTCACTCTCCATAGCAGACTATAGTAGTTATTCTATACCTGCCCCACCACTATATATTGCATTTGTTTGGGGCAGCTAATATGTCTTTTTAATTCTCTAGGTGTACAAATCAAAAGAAACTGTACTCCAATAGCTATATTTAAGGATCTGCCTCCAAGGAATAGTATCCACACTTGGACCTGATTTAGATGACAAAATTTTGACCTTAAAGCAGGTGTTACAATGGGATAAGATATTTGAGGGTCTTAGAAATGGAGAAATATATTTTACATGTGGGAAGAAATTAAACGTTTTTGGTCAGAGGGTGGACTGTGGTAGTTTTAAAAACTTGTCCATAAATTATTTGATACTAATTCTCTTTTAAAGGAAGATTTTCATTCTCCTGCTATTGAGAATGGACTGGACTTAATGAATAGATTATGGCAGAAATTATGGTAATTTATGCTTGCTATTAGATTATGAAGACATTGAATTTTTCATCTGGCATAGACTTTCTAACTTTTAGATTATTCTTTCTGGGGGAGGTCAAGTACGTTGTCATGAAATTGCCCAGACAGCACATGTAAAGTACCATGTGATGAGGAAATGAAGTCTCTGGTTAATAGCAACCCAAAACTAAAGCCTTCCAACTATCACATGACAGAAATTGAATATGGATTCTCTCTGGGCCAAGCCTTAAAGTGAGACTGGATGTCACCTGACAGCTTTACTGCTATTTAATGAAAGATCTTTATAAGAACCATCTGGCTATATTACTCCTGCATTCCTGACCCACAGACACTTTGAGACAACATATGTCTGGTGTTCTAAGCTTCTATGTTTTGGGGTAAATTTCTATGCAGCATTAGATACTTAATACAAATACTTATATTAGAAAAGTAAAAAAGGCTCAGATTATTAAAGTACATGCCCACTGAAACTTCTGCTTGATTAGTTTAGTGGTAAGCTAAGAGTTGGCCAGAGATTTCCTTAAAAAGCCTTTACCAAAGGGCTAAGTGTGTTAGGGCATTTCTTTAAGGCCCAAGTGGTTCAATAATCTACATCATCTTTCATTACCTGCTTGTTTAGGACATAAAGGTCAGATACTGCTGAGAGATTGGGACCCTTTCAGGTACCTCTTAGGCTTGTACACAGCCTTGTATATGCATATGGCCTTCTTCAGTCAAATGAATATTTCAGAGCTTTTCAAAACTCTCTAGGGACATATTATTCCCTATATCTTCCTTTTAACTTTTTGTCCAGGCTCTTGTTTGCTTCCACTGATATTGCATCCTCAGGCAGCTGCAAAGTTTAAAAACATATCATTGATTTATTTCTGATAAAACACCTTGGAAGTAGGGCTTTTCTTATGGAATGAGCTCTGAGTCAGATTCAATAACGACAATGTCCTGTAAACGGATATTTTCTAAATTGCTGCAAGACAGGTATAATAGTGACAATACTCTAGGGAAGGTCCTTTTGAGAAGTTCAAAACCTGATCTGCTCCCTCCTGTGGTTAGAAGGCAATATTTTTCATCACTATTGTGGTTGCAAGCCTGCTTATATTCAATGCTACTACAAAGCCCTTAAATTAGGTTAGTAATTAATTCTTTGGAGACAGTAATGGGAACAGGCCACGTTAAAAAACCATAAGCCCTGTTGTCCATACTGAAGTTCAACAGTTTTTGTTTTTCTTTTAAAACAATATTCCAATTGCTGTTGTAATCCTTTGGTTAATTTCCAGATTTCAGAAAGTTTATTTTGACAATTTTTTTGCCAGAATTTTCATTTCTTTTATGGAGAAGCAGATTTACCAATGCCCTAAATGCAACACTTGGGAAGCCCACCTCCTGCACCTAGTCTAACTTTTAAAAATGTAAATTAAACTAATTGATTTTTAAAGTCACAAGGAATAGCACAAAAAAATGAGAAAGGAGAGAAAAGTTGGAGGAATAATACTGCATGAATTTAAATATTGTACAGCAATAATAATGGAAAACCATTTGGTATTGCTATCAAAATAGACAGATCACTGAAACAATATAGAGACTCCAGACATAGACCCACAGTTATATGTACAACTTATTTTCAGCAAAGATCCAAAGGCAATGCACACTATATATAAAGACTAACTCAAAAATGGTATAAACCTAAAGATAAAACCCAAAACAGAACTTCTAGGAAAAATATATGAGAAAAGTTTTGTGATTTTAGGTTAAGGAAAGATTTATTAGATATGACACCGTAAGCACTATCCATAAAAGAACAGGTTGAAAAACTGAATGTCAAAAATTAGAAAATTTTGTTATTTGAAACAAATTGTTAATGCAAAGAAATGCTACAGCCTGGGAGAAAATATTTGCAAATCATATATATGATATAGAATTTATATCTAAGTTTACGAAGAACATTGAAACTGAAAAATAAGATAAAACAATAAAATTTGAATGAACAGGCATTTCATCTTTAGAAAAATAAAAATTAAAACCACTATGTGATACCACTACACAACTATTTGAATGCTTAAAATGAAAAGCCTGAACATACCAAACATTTGCCGGTATGAGAAGAGGTGGAGAGAGGAAGGAGAATACATTACAAAAGGACATAAAAATGGTGGGGTGATGATTGCTAATTATCTTAACGGCAGTAATGGTTTCATTGGAGTATACATATTACAAAACTTATCAAATTGTACACTTTAAATAGGTATTATTTGTTATACATTATTATCTCTCAATAAAGTTCTTAAAAATATTAAGCCATATGGACAAATTAAGCAAATACATGCATATATATTTGAGGAATGTGTTAAAACAATATCCCTGGATTAATAAAAAAGTGGATAGTATTATTATTCATCATGGAAACTAAATTTAAAACCACAATGACAGGGGGACAACTTTGGAATCACAGCCTGAGGAGCTAACTCTGCAAACACCTTCCCAAGCAAAACTAAGGAGAAATTATGGTGAAACCAAAATAAATGCAATTATTTTTCTTTTAAATATTACTGTCTCTGCAAATTGTCCCTTAGGCATTTAGAAGCAGCCCAAGCTTGCTTCTAAAGTGGTGGCTTCATGTCAGGAAAGGCAAACCAAGAAGACCAGAGGCTATTGGCCCCTTCCAACACCCTGGTCATAAAACAGAAGTGTCACTCTGAGAGAAGTGAGCCACTGTCCCTTCTCTCATCTCTGTAGCATAGGCTCAGAGATTTTGCCCAGGATAAGAACAGAGCACCAAAGCTCTCTCAAAGGGAATTCTCTTTATTTGCAACAGAGTTTAAGAACTTTCAATGTTAAAGGTGCTCTAAAAAACAATGAATAATTTGTTGAAATTTTTAAGAGGAGGCTAGTGGTGTATGAGCACAACAAACAAACTGAAGGACACATAATTTTAGAGAACCCAGAAAATAAACAGCTAAGAGGGCCCCTTCTGGGGTCAGAACAAATCTCAATGACTGGCCTTAAAAGACTACTGCTACCAAGGGCCCCAAATATAATTGGAACAGAGTATGGAGGATTTTATGTCCCAGGGCATTGTCTGAAACAATAGAACAATCACCCAGCAAGTAGTGGAGATAAACAGCTGGGTATGAAGCCAGCAGAGGCTACAATTTAACAGAGTTATCAGGGAAAAGACAGTAAAAGAGCCCTTTCAAACCACTGTCATTTCTCCAAACTATGCACATGTCTAAGGCTGTATCCTCTGAGGTGTAACATCAGAGTCTTCACACTGCAGGGGAAATAGGCTTATTTCCCCTGCAGTGTGAAGTAGTCCAGCCAAGTCACTAAACAAATAAAAATGAAACAACAACAACAAACTCTGAAGAGGGCAAGGTGATTATTATCCAGATTTACTAAAATATGTTATCTGAAATGCATAGTTTTCAACAACAACAAAAAAGAGATATGTAAAGAAACAAAAGAAGCAATGTGATTTAAATGCAGGAAAAATTATCTAGGTAATAGAAACTGTGAGTGCCCATATGTCAGATTTAATAGTCAAAAACTTCAAAGCACTCATTATAAATATGTTCAAAGAACTAAAAGAAAAGTGTTTAAATCAATAAAGGAAGGTCTGATGACAATGTCTCCTCAAATAGAGAATATAAACAAACAGAAGTTACAAAAGTAATTAAAAATGTAATGTAAATTCTAGAGTTAAAAAATACAATAACAGAAATGGAAAATTCACAAAGGAGGTCAACAAAAGACTTAAAATGGCAGAAGAGTCAGTGAATTTGATGAAATCTATATAAATTATAAAATATGAGAAAAAAAGCAGAAAGAATGAAGGAAAATGAACAGCGCTTGAGAGAAATGTGGGACATCCTTAAGTATATCAACATACATATAATAGGAGTACTCAAGTAAAAGGCAGAAGAGAAAGGAGTAGGAAAATTATTTTAGGAAATAGTGCCTGAAAACTTCTAAAATATAGTAAAAGTCATATTAATATACACATCTAAAAGCTCAATAAATTCCAAGGAGGATAAATTCAAAAGAGATCCACATTCAGATATATCATAGTAAAAGAGAAAATCTTGGAAGCAGCAAGAGGAAAACAACTCATCACATATAATGAAACCCTAATAAGATTAAAAGCTGAAAGTAAAAAGTATAAAAAATAAAACTTTCAATAAATAATTTTATATCTAACAAAACTCTTTCAAAAAATGAAGATGAAATAAATATATTCCCAGATAAACAACAATAAGAGAATTCATTACTAGCAGACCCACCTTACAAGAAATACTAAAGGAAGTTCTTCAGGTTGAAACCAAGTGCCTCCAGACTGTAATTCAAATCTGCATGACAAAACAAAGAGCACTGATAAAGCTAATTAGCATTATCTAATTCTTTTCCTTTCTCGCTTAACTGATTAAAAAAAAAACATATAAAACAATACGTATAAAATTGTATTGTTGGGCCTATAAAATATAGAAATGGTATATTTTACAATAATAATATAAAAGCTGCGTTGGAGCAAGGAAATGGCACCAGATGGTAACTTGATCCATAGACACAACTGAAGATAACAAGAAATGGTAAATAAGAAGACTAATATAATGCAAATTATAAATACATGTTTTCTTTCTTTTCTTCTCTCAGCTTCTTTAAAGGACACAAAGTTATAACATATATAGTTTATATATGTATGTATATTTATTTATAAAACAAAAATAGCACAAAAAGGGAGAAGAAAAAATATAGCTATATATCGCTATTCTTTTACTGAGATAAATTGTAGAAGTTTTAAAGATTTCTTTTAGTTCATATTTGAAGCTTAGTAGAAAGAATTAACTGTAGTTAAATTATTACACATTGTTTCTATCTATAGATAAAGCTCCATCCTTAATTAGCCATTATAAAGAAACTATATAAAAGAAGCAGAAATCTCTCCTATTTCACTCTCTGATTGACGGGCACCATATCATAATTAACATTTTTTTTACTAAGGAAGAATATTTTATACTTTACCTTGGGATATTGATCTCTGAATCTGGAGGTGGGCAGATACACTATGCTTCTTTTTCTATGCTTAGGCAGCTTATTTCTTCTACCAATTGGCTGAAGTAGGAGGAAATTCGAAGTATGTGCTTCCCAGTAGGAACAAAACTGGAGGAACTTTTACTCTGACCCAGGCTAAATCCGGGATGATTTCAGATTGCTGGAGGTGCTTTAGCCTCAACATCAAATAGGTAAGTAACAGGTCCTTGAATTTTAGTTTGAAGATAAATAAATTACTTCTTTAAAAGAGGAAGATGAGTTTAGGCCCAACAGGTGGAAATTTATTTAGAAAAATATATGTGATATTTTAGAATTGATTTACTCTAAAATATTTCTACAAAAGCATTGTCTGTTTTAAGGTGTAGTAAATATCACTCGAGTGTGACTCTTTTCACAGAGGAAGCTATTTCTGACCCTTAAGGGTATTGGCAATCCATGACCATAAATACTTTTAAGCAATGTCTGCAGAGAAGCTTTTTACTTAAGGAAAACTATGCAATAGAGACACATTGCTACCCAGTATCAAAACGTGAAACTAACAGTTAGGGTTTTAGAAAGTGAAATTATCACCATTGACCCTGAATTTAGGAAACAACAGGCATAGAGAGCATGATTTCCTTATTTTTTCTAGACTTCATGGTAAGCTTTTTTTTTTTCATTTGGACCTACAATTTGATATCACTGTTTATCTAAAAAAATTTGCATAGAACTATCTTCTCCAACCTCAGAGATTTTTCATGCTGTTCACATTTAAGTTTGCTATAACTGAGGCAACACCTTACTCAAAGTAAAGTGAGAGTGAACTGCACTAGGATGGTGATAGTCAAATAAAGTTAAAGAATTGGGGGTAAATTTAGCCTTTACTTTTTTTATTTCTTATAACAGTTTTGCATTTAAAAATCTATTTTGCCTGATATTAATATTACTACACTCACTCTTTTTTATTGCTATTAGCATGGAATATTTTTTCCAATCTTTAAATTTCAGCCTGATTGTGTCCTTGCCTCTAAGGTGAATACTTTGTAGACCAAAAATAGATGGATTATTTTTTAAAATCCATTCTATCAGTCTATGTCTTTTAATTGGGGAATTCAATCTATTAGCATTCAGTGCTACTACTATAAAGGATTTACTTATTTCACCCATTTTATCCCTTGGCTTTCTGTCGTCATATCTTACTATTGTCTGTCTTTTAACCCTTTCAATTTTTCTTGCTTATGGTCTTCATTTCTACACTCTTCTCCAGGGCTCTTTATCTTGTCTTTTCCTTTCAGGTTGTATCACACCCTTAAATATCTCTTGTAGATTCAGTCTCTTGGTAACATATTCTCTCAGTTTTTGTGTTTGTAAAGACTAAACTCGCCTTCCTTTTGGAAGGATGGCTTTGGTGGATAAAGCATTTTTGGCTAGCAGTTTTTCTCTTTCAGTACCTTACATGTATCATACCATTACCTTCTCACCTCCATGGCTTCTGATGAGAGATCAGCACTTAGCCTTATTGAGGCTCTTTTGTAAGTAATACATTGCTTTTTCCCTTGCTGCTTTCAAAATAGTCTCTTTATCTTTGGGCTTTGACAAAATGAATAGTAGATGTCCCAGAGTAGGTCTACTAAGATTTATTCTGTTTGGGGTATGTGATGTTGTCCTTCTTGAATATTGATATTCATGTCTTTCATAAGGATTGGAAATTTTTCAGTCAGTATTTCCTCAAATATTCTTTCTACTCTGTTTACATTCTCTTCTCCTTATGGGACACCTATAACACATATATTTGTGCATTTTGTGTTGTCATTCAGTTCCCTGAGATCCTGTTAACTTTTTTGCATTCTTTTCTCTGTTCTCCTGTCTTTTAAAGTTCAACTGTTCTGTCTTTGGATTCAGTTATTCATTATTCTAACATTTCAAATCTGCCATTATATGCCTCTAATGTATTTTATAATCTCATCCATTGTGTATATTTCATCATATTACATATATTAATAAAAGGGACAATTCACCAAGAAGCAATAACAATAATAAACATGTATACACCTGACATAGGTGCACAAAAATACATGAGACACACATTGACAAAACTGAAGGGAGAAATAGATGTCTCTAGAATAATAGTTCGAGACTTCAGCACTCCACTTTCAGCATTAGATAGCACATCTGGGCAGAGGATAAATAAGAAAACTGAGAGCTTGAATAATATGATAAATGAACTATCCCTAATAGACATTTATAGAGCATTACACCCCAAAATAGCAGGATATACATTCTTCTCAAGTGCTCATGGATCTTTCTCCAGGATAGACCATATGTTGGGACATAAGTCAGATCTCAATAAATTTAAAACATTGAAATTATACAAAACACTTTCTCTGATCAAATGGAATAAAGTTAAAAATTTATTCAACTTTAATAGAGGCAAAAAAGGGAAGATTCACAAATCTGTGGAGACAATACACTCAAGTAATCAGTGAGTCAAAGAAGAAATTGCAAGAGAAATCAGTAAATAGCTCAAGACATATAAAAACAAGAACACAATATATCAAACTTATGGTATACAGCAAAGTCAGTGCTGAGAGGGAAATGTATAATCCTCAATGCTTACATTAAAAAAGAAGAAAGAGCTAAAAATCAAAGACCTAACTGCACTTCTGGAGGAATTAGAAAAAGAACAACAAACCAATCCAAAGCAAGCAGAAGGAAGAAAATAATAAAGATTAGAGCCAAAATAAATGCAATGGAGAATTTTTAAAAAAATTAGAGTAAATCAACAGAAGTAAAAGTTGATTCTTTGAAAAAAGTACGAAAATAGATAAATCCTTAGCTAGATTAATGAAAAACGAGGGAAGATGCAAATAAATAAAATAAAAAATGACATTACCACTGGCTCAGCAAAAATAGTAGCACTCGTAAGAAGATACTTTGAATAACTGTATGCCAACAAACTAGATAACATTGATGAAATGGACAAATTTCTGGAAACACATGGACAAACCACATTGACCCTAGAAAAAATAGAAGACCTCAACAAACCAATAACAAGTAAAGAAATTGAAATAGTCATCAAAAACTTCCTAAAATGAAACGTTCAGGACCAGATGGCTTCATAGGTGAATTCTATCAATAATTTAAAGAAGATTTAATACTAATCTTACTTTTTTTCCACACATTAACATAGTTACTCTCTTTTTTTCTGTCTTTGAGTTTCAATTGTGGGGAGTTATATCCTTCTTTCTATTCATTGAGAATTTTAATTTCATAACTCATTTAATAATATAAAAGAATGAAACCAAATGATGTCAGATTTGATTTTTCAGTATCACTGTATTATACTTGAATTTCATCAGCTTTAGAGACAGATACTCCCTTTGGACATTTCCCATTTCAAAATTAGCTGTCAAACTCAGATTAGAAGGCATACAGTTTTCAAGAAGGTGTTTTCAAATTGAGTTGGCTCAAATATTTGGGTTTGTGTCATTAATATCTTCTTATTTCCAGTAGTCAGTTGACTGGCAGAAATGTTTTAAGTGAATAAAGTTTATACATAAAGAGTGACCATTGCAAATTTTATTTATCCTATTGAAAACATTTTATTTTAAATGTGCATATCTTTTTCTCTCCTTATGCTATGGAACATTGAAGCTGGTACCCCTCTCATTCTTGGTAGATTGGAGAGTAACTTTCCCAGATAAGAAAGCTCTGAATTTCACTAATGTCCGTGGAGTAGAAATGGAGCTGGGACATAATACTGCAGTATGGTATCATGCAAAAAGGCATGGAATTGGGGTTAGATATTTCCTTAAAAGAGGAAGATTAATATAGGTCTAAACATAACTGTGTTTGATTCTTGGTGCTATCATATGTGAACTGTGTGGCTTTGAGTAGTTACTTAGCATTTGAAGCCTGTTTACTCATCTGTTAAATGGTGATAATACTGATCTCCTGGGTTATTTTGAGGAATAAATAAGATAAATGACTATGAAATATTGGCCATGTAGGTGTTTATTAAATGTTTGTTAATATTACTTTCTTTTAAAAAAAATATGTGCAATTTTTGACAGTTATTACCTTGGGAAATTATGTTAATATGTCATATACTCAGTTTGCTCATTTTTAAAAATTGGAGTAGTATTCTTAAACCATTCTGAGAACTTTTAATTAAATAATATGTTTGAGCATGTTTTGTAAATGAAAAATAGCTGTTTTCTCTGGAGATGTCTTAATATTTATTGTCCCAATTGGGATAATAATGATAATAACTGACATTTATTGAGCATTTATGTTCTAGGTGCTTCATTTAATCCATACAACAAACCTATAGGTTGTTGAGTTTGAAACATGCCTAGCTATAAGTTAGATATTACTGTTATTCAAATTTTACAGATTAAGAAACTGAGTCATAAAGAAATAATACAATTAATAAAAGTAGCAGACAAATTTATATGAAGGAGTTATTTAACTCAGGATATGCCAACTGGTTACAGGAAGATAGCCTTCTGATAATGTGGTGGGAAAAAACTAAACAAGTTGAAAAACTTCAAAGAGTGAAAAAGATGAAGGAAAAAAAGGCAAATATACCTATGTGAACTAAAAGTAATATTTATTTTAATAGTAAAAATAATAAATCATAATGAAAGAGAGAATAAAACCTAAATGAAACTATGTATTACATGTCTATTTTCCTCCAAATTTGTACTGCAGGTATGAGAAATCAAATACATTATTGTCTTACCATATAGCTACAAAGACAAAACCAAAACATGGAATAGAGATGAGAAAATATATATATATTTAATTTTTAGATGTAATATGTTTGGGATTGGGGAGAAAAAGTTAAATGTTTTCCCTCATTTTTTTCTTTATTTTTGTAGATTCCATTTGTAAACAACTAAAAGGCAAGTTGCTGTTGTATTAAAAAGTGCCAGGGAAAGGTTCAAGGCACTGTTTTTAACTGAAAATAAAGGTACCAGTAATTGGTGGAGAGGGGTCAAGGTGACCTGTGTTTCCTTGGACATCCCAAGATTTATCCTGGTGACAGAACACTCTGAACTGCAGAACAGAAAATCTGAGAAAGACTCAGGAAACAAAGTGGGTTTAAAGTAATGTTTAAAGGGGAAACAAACAAACACAATGGATTTCTTTCTCCAAAGCCTGTTTGAAAAAGATGAAAGAAAAAGACAATCACATGCTTCCTCTTGTTCTTTTATTTTACTTCTGTGTCATGCTTCCTTGATTACTTATACTTCAGATGCCAAATTAAATGCAAGCTAGTTTAGTACCTGAGTATATCTATAGCAGTGTTTTTCAAGATGTGTTCCACACAACATCATCAGAATCATCTAAGATGCTTGTTAAAAATGTATATTCTTACTCACACTGTCAGGTCTCCTGCATCATCTCAACTTCTGATAGCAATGCTGGGGAATTACTCTGAGTTTATGTGGAAGTCAAATCCCTAACCTTTTCTTTAAACAAAGCCAACTGAGATATACTTCCGTCTTACAATGGACGATTAAATAATGCTATGGCCAAGGACTGGAGAAAGGAAAAAAGAATTTAACCTATTCCTTTTCTTTCAAAAATAGCAACTTCCATGAGGGAGTAGGGTGGGGAGTACAGACTCTTGGCCCTTCTAGTGGATGAAATGAGTCACAAGATTGTAGACACAATGGACTTAGGCTGAGTTTTGGGCTTCTATGTGCAGTGCATGCAAATGGCAGCCTTTCCACAATCTCACCCTACTGGTCCAGGTAGTTTGTCTCAGCTTCCCTCAGTTTCTTGATGGATACTATTTGTGAATACATCCTTGCCCTGATGTGTAGGGGGCCTAAATGATCTCAAATCAAGAAATGTATTACTCAAGTTATTCTTAGAGTGTGTCTGCTAATTTAAGAACCATTTAAAACCCTACTACAATCAGAAGTGTAGCCATAAAAGTGCTTTAAGAAAATATAAGCATTGGTAGTACACATATTGAGCACTAACTATGTATCAGACACTGTTATACACACTCTCATGTGGTCCTCACAGCAAATCCTAGGAGCTCATGCCAGAGAGGTTAGGTAACTTGTCCAAAGTAACTCAACTGGTTGGTTGCAGCACAGATACCAAAATTCAACTAGTCTAGTTCTCCAGACAGCACTTCTAATCAACAGGGTATATTACCTCTTCAATAAAGTATAAATAAATACAGATGAAAATTTACCTGACCTTGGGATGAGGAAGATCTGTCTATATGTGACATCAAAGTGGAAACCATATGAGAATATATAGAAAGGTTTGACAACAAAATGGTAAAACTTTCCTATAGGTAAAAAAAATGAAAATGAACAAAGTTGAGTGAACACTAAACTGGGAAAGATACTTATGAAATATATGACAAAATATATTAACAAATGTTAACATACTTATCATACAAAGAGTGTTAAAATCATGAAGAAATTGTTAAACATCTCAATAGGAAAAATGATCAGGGCAATAACAGGTAATTCATAAAAGAAGCCAATATCTTTAACCTCAAAGAAATGCAAATAAAATAAGATTTAATTTTTAGCCTATTACATTGACAAATATTAAAATGACTGACACAATTGAGTGACAGCATGGTTTGGAAGAAACATTGATACCCTGCTAATGGTAGTCTAAATTGGTCCAATTTTCCTGAAAGGCAATTTGGCATTTGAATCAAATGCTTTAAACATATGCCTTCCCTTTGGGTCAGTAAGCCTCTTCTAGGAATTTATCCTAAGAAATAATGAGGCAAATGTGCAAATATGAAGGAAGAAGGATAAATTGGAAACAACCTAGGAGTCCAGCAATAATGGATTTGTAAAATAAATTATATATAGTTTTTAAAAATGGTAATGCAGAAATATATTGTGATGTAGAAAGTTATATATTAAGGAATTAAATTAACATAGTCTATTCGGGAAAACAATCTTGAGGAATAAACATCTTCAAGCTAACAGCTGTTTTATTTGACTGGATCGTGGGGTTTTGAAAATATTTCAATATTAATCTTTTTGTTTATCAGTATTTTCTAATTTTCAACAATGAATAAATAATTGCTTAAAAATAACATCAGTGCTTTAGTACACAAATCTATAAAGCAGAAACAAATATAGTTCACAATCTCTTCACCCAGAAAAAACTTATTGATAAATACTTTTAAAAAGTAAGCTATGCACATGTTTAGAATATTCAAATAATTGTTTAAAAAAGTTTATAGTGAGATTCAGAACTTTCCCTTTCTGCTCCCTTGTATCTCTCTTAAAGAAAATTATTGTGAACAGAATTTTATGTATTGTTTTGTTAACTTTTTAAAGGGAAAAAAAAAATCCATCCATCAAAAAAGGGAAAAAAATAGCCACCGATTCTAACTGTTAGCCCAGGAAATAAATCCAACCTTCTGCTACCCTTTAGCTTTTGTCTAGATTTCCAGGGTTCCATCTCATTTAGCTTTATACTAGGATAATCTAAATCACACTTTACAATCCATATTCTATATATATATATCAGTCTTTCAGTTCAAATCTTCATCCTTTCCTTCCACTCAAATTAAAGAAATATTTTTAAATGCACAGTTTTTCCTACAGACTGACTATACCTTCATGCTGTTGCACTGTTGATACAGAGTTGCATGGTTCCACAGATTATCCATGTTGCCAAAAATTCTTCCCACTTTTGCACTTGACACAGGAATTGAAATAGAAAATTGAATCCATTTAAACAAATTTAGAGCTGTAGTTTCTGTGCTAAAAACAAGTTTTCACTTTTTTTTGGTGTTGTTTCCTCAAGAGAAATGATCATCTCATGTCCAAAGCATTGACTTTCTCATGAAGAAAACTTGGAGTGCGTTCTTATTTTCATGATGAAAACATTCAGATTTGAATTACTTCATCAAAAGGAGATGACTCATAATTAGGCAAACACAAGCACCCAGAGCAATATATGGTGAATTTTCAAAAAGAAATTACTTTTTCTATATTTGAGGGCTCTTGTGTATGTATTTAATTCTTCACAGGTAAATTTACTGACTACATGAACTGGTAAATAGTTATTTTGCATTGTGAATAAACCTCCTGCTGGAAAACATCGATTCTTTTTCTCCAGGAATTTTTGGTCTAAACTAATGAAAAAAGTGGATTTTTGTCAAATTTTTTCTTCAATAAAGTTTCCAAGTACTCTTTATCTTAAAAGAAGGTTGCAAATATCAGACCTAAAATAACAATCCAAGAATGACAGGTCTATAAGAGGTAAGTTAGATGGTCCTGCTGCATAGTTGCACATGGCTTCATGGCATAGATTCAGGCTGGGATGTTTGACCTTCTGTGCTGCATAACCAAGAGGTGCCATTGCATCAATTAAATGCTCACAGACTCATGACCAATGACCATAGCTGCACAAAGTGCCCTTGACTCTGACCGGAAGATCGGGACCTCAGCTGTCTATACAATAACCTCTATAACTCCTGGCATACACCATCATGGCTGTCACTTCTGTGTCTTGGATTCTGGATATGTATAATGCTAGGTTAGATATTTTCAGAAAAGAGCTGCTTTCCCTAGCTTACAGGGGACATGTTGCAAAAGTATGCTGGTGAAAGAATTCCCACCTGCCTCTTCAACTCCAACCTTTATGTTCTCCGTTTTGCATTTGGATGCTTAGGCTGAGACTAACGTGAATACAAACATATAAATAACACATTGAAGCAGGGCTTATTCAGGGCTTTACTTCCAATGTGGGCACTCCAGTTTCACTAGAAACCACCTCTGCCGGGAAAGTTTTGGCTTAAATGTGTTATTCCATGAGACTGGTCTCAGTTCTTCTCATCTTCTGGAGTAGTTATAGAGGACTGATTTATCAAAATCATTCCTCTGAGCCCTATAACCTCATGAAAAAGTGGAAGATGTTGACACCCTGTCTATATCCATCACCACTTACTTTGGTCTCCATGGATTATGAATCCACCATGGACTGATGTCAGTTTATGTCTTTATTTTAGCATCACTGCATAATGCCTTTGAAATACTATATTCTATCTATTATATTTTCATTGATAACTAAGAGGTATCTATTCATCACAGCTAGACCAAGAGCTTCATGAACACAAGTATTGCTCACATTTTATGAACAAGTGATAGCAAAGCACCTTCCATATTTTAAGTCCATTTGGTGAAAATAAAGCTTCAAAGACATTCAGTGGTTTGCCAAATAGCAAGAAAAGAAGGTAACTCTGGGAAACAAGACTCAAACAGCACGTGCCATGTAATTTTTTCCCAGCACAAGTCATGTGCTTAGGGCATGGCATTGTTGAAGATGATAAATGCCATCCACCCTCAGTGTTTAAAATCCGACCACCCCTCCAAAAGTATGCAACACATTTTCTATAGTTCTTTGAGATGCTCAGCACACCACATATATTCTATTTCACAATAAAAGAGTTTAAGAAGTAAAAACCACAAACTTTTGGAAAACATAATGAGAGGTATTTGGGCTCCTTTCTTAATGTGTAGTGAGTTGTTACAACGGTGCATCAGCAGCTTTCAGCAAATGATCCCTTTATTACTTGCACAGAATAAAGGATCCAGAAAGGACAAATAATCTCCTTGTCACTTACACAGCACAAAGAGTCCAAAAAAGCAGGGGAAGGAGTCCCATCATGGCCCGTCTCCTGGAGTGGCCAGAAACTGTTCTGGGTTGGTCTCAAGAGATGGCAGCTCCACACTCCCCACTTCATGCTGGAGAAAGAAGACCAATCTACACTGTTTGAGTGTGTTTTTTATCCACCTTCGGGGGAGGGAGCACTGTTAGTGGGAATTCCTGTTCTGATAAGCATCTGAGGCTCCTTGTTCCAGTTTCTGGGTTTAAGGTCTGGTAGGGCCTTTCCTTTAGACTTAACATCTCCCCCAGGCTGTGGAATGGCACATGACAGAAAAGAAGGTGGGGATAACACAAGGCTGGAGGATAGCCACTTAGTGTGTTTGTGACTTCCTCAGAGAAGGAGGTGGGATTAGGTGAGGTTGGGTGATAGCTGCTTAATAGGTGTCTGTGATTTTCCTAACACCTGACCTGGGTCATGGACTATCCCAGTATCAAAGGTAAATATGCTTCTTACACCCACCTACACCTACATTCTAAAAATGAAGGCTTCTAAACTTTGTCCTGCAAGCTTTAAGGGAAAATGGAATGCCACTTTGAGCTGAAGGTAAAGGCTCCTGGCTAGAGTGTAACCAGTCACAATGGAGCACTTCACCTACTCAGTCAGTGGAGGCTGCAAATTGTCCCTTCATGTGAACTGACAGCACCTCAGAGCTTTGGACTGGTTCAGCAGTGAACCAGAGAAAACTGTGATGGAGCGAAAATAATCTGATATACAAAAATGCTCTAAGTCGTTATAATGGCAGAAAAATGTTATGGTTGGTGCAAAAGCAAGTCATTACTGGAGGCAAATGACTGAACTAAAGAAATTTGATTTCCCCTGGATTTTAACTTCATGGGTGGTTGCATGCAGGAAAACTCAATATATCTCTGAGACTTTTGCCTCTCTGTCAATTTGACTGAAATCAGCCTATGAAGTCCAAATGATTTCATTCTACAAGAAGCCAGGAAAATATTTGTAGGCTGCATTTTAAATCAGAATTCAGAATTCCTTCAAAACTATGATTTAATTGTCAGATTAGATTTTGGATTCAGAATGATTTCAATTCTGTATGGATATATATGGGAGAATTTTATCTTCAGCTGAAGTTGGTCAATTTAGTATAAAGCTTGGAGATGATATGCAGGAGAGCAATGTCTGTATTCAAAAGGTGCTAGTTTGTGGAGGTTGAAAAAGTGATATAAGGCACGTCACTAAAATAAAAATCCTGGTACACAATCATATTTTAATTTCAGTTCCAGGTTGACAGAGACATGAGTTTGTGAATTTACTGAAAGATTACCATCTGTATTAGTTTCTCAATTGCTAAAGCAAATACCACAAAATGGGTTGACTTAAATGTTAATTATTTGGCTCATGGTTCTGCAGTTAGATGTCCAAAATCGAGGCGTTAGCAAGGCAATGCTTTCTCCCTAAAGACAGTGGCATTCTGAGGCTGGCTACCTGTGATCTGTGATCCTTGGGTTTTCTATCACATGGCTCAGCACATGGCTATTTCTTCTCCTTTCTCTTCTGGGTTCTGTTGACTTCCAGTTTCTTGCTCTTGTTGGGGCTTCTCTTTCTGAGTTCAATTTCCTTGGCTTACAAGAACTTCAGCCATATTGGATTAAGGCCCACCCTCATTGAGTTTGGGCACACCTTAACTAATATCATATTCTAAGGTCCTATTTACAAATGGGTGGGACCAGAGTTTGGGACCTGAACATGCCTTTTGTGGGGGATATGATTCAATCCTCAACACAGTCTACAAAGGATCATGAATTAATGAGACCATAAATTATATGCTTTGGTGTGCTGTGGCTTGACATTCTAAAGGGGAAATAGATAGAACATTAGGTAAGATATATGCACAGCAGTGACTCTTTGAGCTTTCTCCCCACAGGGAAGCAGACTACAATTACAGATTGGAAGTGAAATGATGGAGAGTTGCTCATTTACATGGTAAACTACTTCAGGCCCTTGTCATGTCTTTTCATCTCTCTTTATCCTACAAACCAACCTCACACTTCCTCACAGAGTGTCCCTGTGAATCAGCCACTCTAGAATTATTGTTTGCTCATAGATAGGTGACTTGCTTATTGTGAAGCCACTAAGAAAATAGCAAAATGGAATATAAGTACTCTTTCCTGAAGTTGTCACTTCAATTGACCCTACATAGTTCCTAGAAGCTAGTATTTTCATTTCAAATCACAAAAAGGACACCTTCCTTACATCAGGATCTACCTTTTTCTAGGAAGACAATCATGCACCATGTTTGCCTTCTCATCATCAAGACTTCTTCACTAGGCCAGTCCCCTGTAAATACTGAGTGAGGATTTTTGCTTCTTCCTTAAATACTGGCCCAGGTTTAAAGAGAGACAGGAAGAGAAGCAGCAAGAAAGGGTCAATCAATTAAGATACTTTAGCTGTATCCCAACTCCAACTAGCTTAAATAAAAAGGCCCTTTATTGACTTTTTAACTGGAATCCCAGAAATAGAATGGTGTTCAGGATGACTTTAAGTCAATGACTCTAGCGCTCTCTCTCTGCAATTTCTCTGGCTGTTCCCTTCTAAGTAATGATCACATCCTCAGGATGCTTCTCCTAAGAAAATGCCTGTAGTGGTTCCTGGCTTCACAGTTATGCACCACAATGTCCTGAGGAAGAAAGAGAATGCCCTTATCACAGACCACTAAGCAAGTGTCCTGAGATCCACCATGGGCTATTTAGTTTACTTCCTTATCCTTGGACCAGTGATTGTGGACAGAGAAATGGAATGAGCTGATTAACACAAGCCAAGAACCATCACCCTCCCAGCTGAGTAGGAGTTGATATTTGATGTCAAAAAGAAAGAGAAAAATTCTTCTGGACAGGCAAAACAAGGAAAGAAAGAAAAGAGAAAAGAAAAACCTGTACTAGTGGTTCTCAACTTTGCTTGTGCATTAAAACCACCTGGGAACATTTAAAAATCTTATCTTCAGGCAATATCATAAATTAGAATTCCTGGTGTAGGGGAAGAGGACAATATTGTTAAGGCTTCACAGATGACTCCAATGTGCACCCCAATGAAACCACTGCATTGCATGGGGAAAGTTTATTACAGAAAAACAGAACTAGACATCTGTTAATTTCTCTTCTCACCTGGGAATTTTGAGGGACGAAGAGTTGGTTTATTCCCAAATCTCTGTCAGCTTAAAGCCATCTGAGCGGACAGTTCCATTTCCCCTTACAAAGTGGCTTAAGTGTAGTGGAATTGTACTTTCCCAGCTTGACAATGAGCAACACAAAGCTTACAACAGAGGCTAAATCTCATGTGGGAAGGACAGAGATGATATTGTAATCACTTTTTCCAGAGTGGCAAAAAATAGAGGGGGATTACAGTTGGGTTTAAAACACTGTCTTTCCCTTCACCGCAAACAATATTTGTAGAGTAAGCAACCCTGAGTCCAGCACAGTCAGCTGCGGCCTGACTTTGTTTGTTTTCTTCTCTGAGACTCATCACCATCCTTTCATCCAATTACTACTCATTTTCTCACTATCTGTTTCTACTCTGGATTCTGTAGGTTCTCCCCTGAAGAATTTCACAGATGAATCAGGCCAGAAGACTGAAGAACAACAGAGAGAAACCAAAACCCCCTTCAGATTTGCAATTTCCTGTTTTACATGTCATTTCGTTTTTGTAAAAGTGGAAGAATAAAATAGAAGATGGGTTTTTTCTCTCTTGTTTGAATTATAAAACTGCTTAGAATTTTATGAAAGTCTCATTTGCCCTTTTGAGTTATTCATTTTATTTATGTCCAGAAAATATTTTCCTACAAAAATATCAGCTGATATTGGCCCACGATTTGTCCTAAATTTATTCATTCATCTATTCGTTTATCTATTAATTTATTCATACAACAAATATATTAATTTTTAAATTTACTTTTTTATTAGAGACGTTGTGAACTTACAAAACAATCATGATAATGTGCAGAATTCCCATACATCACCCCTCCACCAACACCTTACATTGTTGTGGTACATTTGTTACAGATTATGAAAGGACATGATCACACTATTACCACTACCTATGGTCCCGAGCATACACTTGGTACACTTGGTATATTTTTTTATACACTTCCTATTATTAACACTATGTATTAGTATTGTACATTTGTTATAGTTCATAAGAGAACACTCTCATATTTGTACTGTTAACTATGGTCCATCTTCCACCACATGGTTCATAAGTCCCATGCCTTATACATTTTATCCAAAGTGTACACTCAGTGGCTCTCACTTTCCTCACAGAGTTGTGCAGTTATTGCTCCAGTAAACCTTTGAATGTTTTCCTTAGTTCAAAAGAAAAAATCCCGTAGCCCCCTATTTTTGACCCTTAGCATTGGTATAGTACCTTCTTTTGACATTGGTGCAAAATTACAATATTGCTATCAACGATAGTACATAAATTATATTAATTATATTTTTCTCATGCATCACTATATTCTTACCACCTTGTAATAGTGACATACATTTGTTCTAGTTCATAGAAGAACATTCTTATGTTTGTGTTATTAATCACAATCCTCATCTATTTAAGAGTTCACTATGTTATTCAGTCCCTACATGATTCTCTAGCTTTCTTTCAATTGACATTTACATCCCTAGACTACCCCTTTCAGCCACAATCCCTTTCAAAAACAAGCCATGTTAGTAATACACACTATAATGTATTACCATCAACTCTATCCATTTCTACACTTTTTCAGTCAAGCTAATTGAAAATTCTGCATACATTAAGCATCAGTACCCCTTCTCAGTCCTCATCCTGTCACTAGTTACCTATAGTCTAGGTTTTAACTCCATGATACAACAAAATTTTGAAAGTCTAATATGTGCCAAGTTTTGTACCAGGTGCTAAGGAAAAAGCAGTAATTTAAAATGGAATAATAAAGTCTCTGTCCTTATTATGTTTATATTCTAAGGAGGGTAGGTAATCTATAAACATATATATAGTAGGTTTGGTAGTAATAAACTTGATGCAGAAAAATAAAGGACAGAGAATCTTGGAGGAAGTTTACAGTGGAAAAGAATGGAAGCTATCAGTTACTATTTTAAATAGAAAGGGGCGGGGGAAGGCCTTCCTACTAAAATGATATTTGAGGAGAGACCTAAAGGAAATGATGGAGCAATTCATAGAGACCTAAGGAGATGCTTTCAGGGAGAGCAAATAGCACATGCAAATTCCCTGAGTTAGGGAGTGCTTGGAGAGAGTAAGGAATGGTGAGGCTAATAGAGCTGGAGCAGAGTAGAGAAGGAAAGTGGTTGGTCAGACAGAAAGGGCCAGTTTATATACAAACTTAAGCACCATTTGTAGGCCTTTAGCTTAATTTGATTGAAATGGAAAGCCATTGGAGAGTTTTTGATGAGAAGAACGAAGTGATCTGACATATATTAAAAGAATTTTCCTTTGAGAAAAGGTTTTGGGGGCCAAGGATGGAATCAGAGAGAGTTAAATATTTATTATTTAATCATTTTACATTTAAGCTTCGGTTATATTGTGAAATAAAGCTCTGCCTGTATTTGTTAAAAATACATTCCCTCTTGGTATGTGATATTCCTTTGCAATATATTAAATTCTCATTCTAAATTGTAACCTGCTTTAGATAATTTTTTCAGCTCATTGAACTAACTATTGACTGTTGTACCAATACCTTAATTATTGAATTACTGTAGCTTTTGTTTTACAGTAATAAAAACCCATGCTTCCAGTGAATATTTGATCAAACAGAAAATGAACATCATATAATATTAAGTCACTGGCAGTAAATATATGATAATGCAAATAGTCATGTTCTCTGGGTGGTAGAATTATGGATGATTTTTACTTCACTCTTTAATCTCATCTATAGCTTCTAAATTTTCTATGATAATCATATATTTAATTTTATGTTTACACAAAAAGCTTTAAACATTAAAACACAAAATAAGTCTTCTTTCCCTTACCACAAATGCTTGCTATTAGTATATCCATAATACTTGTATTATTTTAGTAGTTAGAAATGCCTCAAAAGAAAATCTGATTTCTCAATAAGTTAAGGCCTGCAACTCATAAATCTCTGCCAACTCAACATTTCAACTTGAACATCTAAAGAGCAAATATCAAATTCAATATAACCAAAAAGAAATCTCAATTCCCTTCTTCCCAAAACTACTTCTGTGCATATTTACCTAATTCAGTAAAAAGCACTATTTTTCACCCAGTTGCTCAGACCAGAAACCTTTGTGTCATCTTTGAATCCTTTTTCTCCTGTATGAGTACTACCTTAAAACCTTCAGCAAAATCGCACTTCTTTCCCCTCAAACGCCACCACCTCCTAATTCATCTTTCCCTGCTACACTCCATTTTGCACACAGCAGCCAGAGTGATGCCTAAAATAGGTGATCAGTCACCCGTACAAACATTTTAATGATTTCCTATCACACTAAGAATAAAACCCCCAAATCTCTGCCAGGACCAACTAAGTCCTATGTATTTGTTGAGGATTGAATCATCTCCCACAAAGGCATGTTCCAGTCTCAACCCCTGGTCCTATAGGAGTGAAGCCATTTGCAAAAGGGGCTTTTTAAAGATGTTATTTGTTAAGGTATGTCCAAACTGAATGGCAGTGGGCCTGAATCCAATGTGGCTGAAGTCCTCAGAAGCGAAGGAAATTGGACATAGGAGGAGACACCATGTTAAGAAAGAAGCTAGAAGTCAATGGGACTTGGAAGAGAAAGGAGAATGCTGCCATATATACTGCCATGTGATGGGAAAGCCAAGGACCAAGGAATGCAGCAGCCAGCCCCATTCTTCAGGGATGCCAGCCCACAGTCTTCAGGGAGAAAACATTGCCTTTTTGACCCCTCAATTTTGGACTTCCCCTAGCCTCAAAACAATGAGCCAACAAACTTATATTGTTGAAGGCAACTCATTGTGTGGTATTCCTTTTAGCAGCTGGGAAACTAAGAACGTTCTTTTCCCTGGATGACTCCAAACTGATAACCTACCTCTCTCCCTTCTCATGAGTCCCCATTTGCATTTGCTTTCTTTTTGTTTCTCAAAGTTGCCAAATGCATCTTTCATGGCATTTGCATTTGCTGTTGTTTCTGCCTGGAATGCTCTTCCGTCAATTATTTGCATGGCTTTTTCCCTTACTTCATATCATCTCTGCTCAAAATATCACCTTTTCTGAGAGGACTTCCATAGCCACCATGTTTAAAATAACCCTGAATCATGCCCATTTCTTCATTCTAGTTTATTTTTCCTCTAAGTACTTATCACTATCTATGTATTTTTCATTGATTTTTTTAATTGCTTCCCACTCCACTCGAATAAGAATATTCTAATACTCAAAGGATGATCTTATAAAACAATGGAGGGCACTCCATTTTACCCAGAATGTATAATGGGTAGAAACAACCAAAGGAGAGATATTCAGAAAAAATCTATCCCTGGTTGTATGACAACCACTAGAAGCCACACAATTTCTTAATTTATTGTTATGCCCAAAATTCTTGGCAAAAATATAAATATTTAATTCCTTTCTATTACTTTTGTCATTCATACAGAAAACAAAGTTACTTCAAATTCAAGAAAATACTTATTTTTTGCTTTTAAATAAACAGATATTCTTATAAGCAAGAAAAACATTCAGCTCTTTGTCCATAATTCAGGGTCATCCTCTCTACCCCAATCTTTAACACTTGCTCCTAAATGTTATTGTAGCTTCATTTGCTTTTTCAGCTTCAGTGTACACATAGTATATCAGTCAGGGCCCAAGGCAGTAAACAGAAACCACACAAGGTATTTCAAGCAGAAAACAGTTTAAAGGGAGTTAAGTGCTGAAACATTTATATAAGTGATAGAGTAGAAGTGTGTCGTAACTGGACTTTTGGTTTCAGAGTTATCAGACTTTGGCTGAGACTTAGAGGTCCAGAAATTGGGATAGTCACTGATGTCACCACTGCCTCTGCTAGAGCCACCTTCTGAAGAAGATGACAAGAAGAGAATTTCAATTCCAGCTGGTGTAAAGCATCCTGACTGTGGTATCTTGCTTGTGGGCCATCTCTTCTGCAAGAAATCAGATACTGCCTTCTTCTTCTTCTAATCTCATGTAAGGGTGAATCAAGGGAAGAACCTAAATTGCTTCTAGAACCTAAGTTGAAAGGCAAATTGGGTAATTTAGTTCCTCATATGATATGGTTTTAAGGCCTTTCAAATTTCCAGTTGCTTCCTTCAGATCATATTTCAGCTTCTTAACATGATGCTCAAGTCCTCATATTTCAATATTTAAATATTACATAAGTCAGCAATGGTCTGACCCATGTAGCATATTACCTCCTTTGTTCTAGACCTGATATTCATATAAATGCACCTTAAAATTACCCTCAGTTCCCAGCCATATAACTGTGGTTTGTATAAACTGATGTCATAACAGGTCTCTCTGGGAATGATTTTTTTTTAAACCAAAGTATGTTATTTTACATCTGTTCGTATTAAATATCATTTTACTAGTTTTAGTCATCATTCCAATCTGTCATGATTTCTTTGAACTTTGATTCTATCTTCTTTTCTTTTTATTAGCTATTCCTCCCATCTGTCTATAATCTGCAAAGCTTATAATTGTGCTTTTACGTCTTTGTTCAAGTTGTTGATAAAAATGTTGGGTGGAACAGATTCCCATAATAGTGTACATAATACTAATATTTTATGTTTGCATAGTGCTAAAACATTCACAAAGTACATTCATACACATGATCTCATTTGAAACTATAATCTTGGGTGGTAGGAAAGGCAGCCTTTTTGTTTCCCTCTCATTTTACAGATAAAGAAATTGGTACTAAGAGAACATTAAGTCACCAAGCTACTGGTATAGAATACTATAACTTAAAGTGTTTTAAGGAGGTTTTTGTTTATAGTTCCAACCAACTGTAAATTTGAACCCTCCTAACAGTATTATCATTCAACCTATATTCATGCATCTGTAATCAGTTTCATGAAGCAGGAAGGGCTAACTGCACTCTGCTGAAAGAAATAAAGTTAAAACAGGTAGGATGGATAAAAGAGGAAAGCGCTCCTACCCCATAGAATTGATGGGGGAGGAAAACTGATGTCAGAGAATCTCTGACTCTCCAGATATCACATACCTCTTTCCTTGGAAAGAGGAAGCCAGGAAAGATGATGGGGAATCTGTTTGGTGGTGATCCGAGCCATGTGGGGGATCTTCTCCAGTGAAATATATTGTGCCATGTGTTCCTGTTTGGGAGTCTAACCTAGGAGTGTCTAAGAACAGAATTCATGGTGAATCTCACTGATTGAAGAAATCAATGCTGACAGTCAGCATCCAAGACCAGGATTGGGTAATACTCCCCTCTTTTGTGACTCAGTCCACTCCTATGAGAACTCATCCACAAATGATACACAGCAGTGAGAAACACATGGCAATTTACGTACCTTCATCAAAGTGATCCTGCTATCTAGCAACCAAGGATGGAGGTGTGGAAGGTTTTGGGTATTGAAGCATAGCCCCATTCTTCCCAGGTTAAAATCATGGTAATAACAAAGGCAATGGACAGAGCAGGCATCTATTAGGTTGAACCACACAAAATTGCAAATACTTGATTATTTTTGCCAATGGCAATATCATATGATTCAACCCAATACTTACTAGTAATGCTCTGAAAAGTTTTAAAAGGATGAGGATAAGGAAAACGTGCCTAAAATGTTCCACTGTGACCGCCTTCCTTTTAAAATCCCTTTTGATAAAGAAATGGTTTTAGCTGGGTTTTATCATTTAGTTAAGCATATTTGGGATGAATAATATTTTAGTTGACAAATGGCTTAGCAAATCAATCAAATCATCTAATTAGGGGAAAATATCAAATAAATCCAGTCAAGTAGATATTGAGGATTTTTTTGTGCTGGGCACTAGAGCATATGCTAGGGATAGAGAAAAGAGTAAAACAAAATCCCTAATTTCCAGAGTTCCTAGAAAAAAATAGGTTATAAAAATACAAATAAATTGTAATATGGTGTATTAAATGCAATGATAAAAATGTGGGAAAATAAGGGGCACTTTTCTGGGCCAAGAAGTGTAAGGAAAACTTTCCAGATAAGATGACAACAGATCTAGGGTTTGAAGGATGAATACATTAGTCAGATAGACAAAAAGGATAAAGAGAATTCCAGGCTATAGAGTAACTGTAAAAAGGCAAATGTATGGAGATGGGGGTAATGTTGAAAGATGAAGGGAAGTTAGATGGGCACTTAAAACTTGGGCATGTTTTCGTTTATTGATGAGCTCACCTACTTGTAATGTTAATCAACAATATCCTAATGAAAATCTTAATTATCTATAAATTTTTTAAGAGTTTATATCAACACTTCAATATTCCCTTTTGAATTTTTTTGCATTTAATTTCCTTTTGTTGCTAGATTTAAGGAACTAAGAAGGCAAATTAAAAATAAAGTTGTGCCTTGATTGAGTTACCTAACTTTATTTGCATAGATATGTATGTTTTAAAATAGAGCACAATATCAAAACAAACAATAATATGCCAGCCGTGCTACGCAGAGGTATGATTACATAATTTAAAACTCAATTTTATTGTGCATATATGAAATCTGGGTTTTGATTGCTCAGAGGTTTTTTTTCCCCAAACTCAAAACAATTTCATTCTTCATCTTAAAGTTCTAAGGTTCAACTATATTTGAATTATTCTTTAAAAAGTCTTAAGTATTTTAAGCAATTTAAGTAAAGCAATTTACCCACTAAAAAGGGGGGGGAAAACTCTCTTTGTTCTTAGATAAGGGCAAGGGAGTTTGAGTATCAAAGGATAATTTCTTGAAAGGAAAGTTTGAACAGGACAAAGCAGAAGGTGATACTGGATGCTGTTTTGAAATGTTAACAATAGCATCCCTTCCTACTTGCCTTTCTAGTAGCATGGTCTAAAATAAAGCTGTCAGGGGCTAGCATCCCTGGGTCTCTCTGCAGACTTTCTTATAAAAGCCATAAAGACCCAGTGTTCTCCCTCTATTCTCTTCTACTTTAGAATGAGAAAAACACATAAGATTGAAAGGGAAGGTTAAAATCTAAGCCAGACAACAAGGCGATGGCTGAAAGGGCTTGCTCACCCTGCCGTGTAATGAAAGATGTTGGTTCTGAGGTGGAAGTTATGTTTTATTGGAGACTCCTGGTCACCTAGAGGTTTACAATCAAAGAGAAGTCAGAGTCTGATGTGGTTGAGAACAAGTGGTAGTGCCTCTGTCACATTGCTCTCCTGTGATTCAAAGACTGTATACAGGAATGTGTATTGAAATGGGAAGCTCTGGGAAGTCCCCAATAGAAGACTTCCAGTCATGTTCTGCCAAGGCAGTTAACTCCGAAAGGACTCAGGGTTCCTACTACAAAGACATTGTGACTGTGACTCATGGCCTTTTCCTGTTATTCCGTTGTTCCTATCCACAGTTTCCTTTGCTAGATAGCACACTGGCAAATCATTTCATTGTACACATATTAATTTACTACATTGTGAGAGAATCTCAAAATCTAAACTCTTTATGAAATGGGTTTGATTAATAGATATAGACCACTTAAGTTTTATGCATGAATCAGTTTCTTCTAAAAATGTTCTTAGGTTTAAACAGGGACTTATTTTGATATTAATAATTGCATATATATAGAAGACCGATAGCCCATTTTGAAATGTAAGAGCACACTTACTTATTCTCCACGGGAGTGATGTGGTGAGAATATGTAGTAGTAGGAAGATATGAATAGAACTCAATATCGCCTGCTGGACAACATTAAATACTGTTCACTAAAATGATGACAGACATGAAATTAAGGAGGAAATATGTATAGTAATAGTGAAGACTGAGAGTGATGAAGAGGACTTGGCAAAGAAGAATTAGAGCTCATGCAATCACTGATTCAAGGTTTGATATAGCCAGGTTGAAAATTAATGCAGATCCAGTGTAAGTATAGGACCTGGGGAGACAAAACGGTACTTGAGTGAGGTGGTTTATTTTTTTTTGTAAATGCGATGACTTATTGTTATTAAGCTGACTGAACAAAGCTAAATTGTCCTGTATAATTCAGTAGCCCTTGACACTGTTGTAAGATTTTATTGTGCATTAAACCATCTACCTATGCTAAGCCTGGGGCAGGGGAGCTAAGACTATTATACAATTAAATAGGCTAGGAAAGAGTTGAGAGAAGGGAGTGCCTGTTGGAGCAATTTCTTAAGTGATTCATTCCCCTGTCCCATGCCTCTTTGCTTTGTCTTTGATTTGAAACATCAGAACAATGTCTGGCATTTAACAGAGAAGAGGTTAAAAGTGCCAAACAAAAGTGAACAGTGACTCCTTGTCTGTCAGAGAACTCCATGAAAATATAAGAATGGTCAAAGAACACCAAAGAACACCCTTTACTGAAATTCACCTGTTACTATGTTTTGCAAGTAACAAATTTAAAGTATATTTCTACTTTAAATATATTTTAAGTAGAAGAAAATTCAGATGTTCCTGCCTGCTTGAATTTTCTCTAAAATAACTTTCCTGAAAAGTCAAAAAAGGTGCTGCTGCTCCTTTTTCCTTTTTTTAAATTTTCTTACTTTAATCCCAAGCCCAACAAAACCTTATTTTTCTTTGCTAAACTGGCAAGGCTCTTTGCTCTCTTGCCTTCTAATGGAAACTACCCTCCCAGAGCCATCAGGATCCCAACTTTACCCAAGGTCATTTCCTGAACTTGCCTCCCTCTTTTCAAGCTCAAAGCACTTTGTTGAGGATTATTGAGCTCTCTGCTCTAGGAGTCCTGCTTCCACACGTTCTGCCTCCTTAGAGTTTTTTTCTTTCCATAACAGCTCCATATGCTTGCTCAATTTTTACCCTCAGCCCCCACAACCCTCTCTCCTAAGGCTGCCCTCCCATTTGGAAGCAATCCTCCCCCAGTTGCATTAGGATTAAAAAATATCCTCATTCTGTCCACACTTCTGACCTGGAACTGTGTCATTCTCTCTCCCATTGGAAGCGTCACATTTGCATTTTATCACATCCCTCCCAGCCCATATGGGGTCACCCTTCAATCTTCTTATATTTTTAGAGAAAGGGAGGATTTTGTTACAAGCGTTAGTCTGATATTCATGGCTTTTCAGCTGAAAGTTTGGTTTTCTAGTGACAGGCTGCAGCAGAGATTGAAAAGCGGATCCTAGCTATTGTCAAGGAGAGAAAGTATTGCTCAGGATTCTAGAAGCCTTAGCCTTCCTTTTCCTCCTGTGTGTTGAAGTGTCAGGTAGTATGAATTAGTGATCAATGTAGCTGAGAGGAGGTAATACACCAAGGTAAGAGGGGACCAGATTGAGTTTGGCTAGAATCTACTAAATCCTAGTAGCATCTACACCAATTAAAATTATGGAAACCAATTGCAGGTCTAATGAGTTTCTTTGCCAGGAAAAATCCGGGGTGTTACTTTTGACATTCTATTAAACAGCTAGTGGTGACTAGCTTTTTAAATATAGGCACGGCTCTGGCCATCAGTTTACTTGTCTGTAAAATGGGGATGTTAGATTAGATTATCCCAAAGTTCTGCTTCACTCTATATTCTGTGTGTGAATGACCATCCTAAAGCATATTGGAAGGTAGAGCCAGGCTCCCCTTCCTCACCAGAGGAAAGAGTTTAAATGGGTATAGAAGGGTACTTTATGCTTTTTGTTTCTCCCTGAAATATCCAACAATAATAAGCAGAAGTTATTTAACACCCAAAATAACTAGTTGCTTCTGCCTTCCAAGGGAAATTGGATTATATAATCTTTATGTATTGCTCCTTTCTTCTCATTAAGATTGGTTGAAATGGTAGAAAGTAAGGAAATCTCAAAACTTCTTCCAGATTTTTTTGTTGTTGTTCACTTGAGGGGCGTAGAACAGTCTGGTGCTTTGCACAGTCCACTGATGAATCTTGGGATATTTAATAGCAGGCTCTGAGTTATATAGTTGGTGGAGAGCCAAGTTGCTCTGCATAATGAAATGAAGACTGTATCCTCTCTAATAAAATAAGGGAAGAAGCTCCAGAAAATGGTGAAGCAGGGAGTTATCAGAGGGCTAAGCAGTAGGTTGAAGTAAAAACCCATCACCTCAGCCCTTCCATGGAGTCTGCTACATGCAAACGTCTTAAGTGAGAGGGTTTAAGTGGAAAGAAAAGAAAAGCTACAAAAGGTGAGAACTGAGTGAGATACAAGAGAAGATAGAACTCAAAGCTAGAAGAGATTATCCCATGGAAATTTGCAAACATTTTGGTAAAAGTATTGACATTTGGGATAGTGGATTTGAGACACATAAAGAACAGGTCTTATTTACCCAATTGCCCCTAGTTTCTAAAGAAAGTCCCCATATATTTTCTGTTTTTGTGCCTGAAAGTTGTAGGAAACCCCACATACGTGAACATATTTGCCCTTTAAATGGTGTATAATCAACTACAAGGGCTTTATGTGCCAATTTGAAGACAAATTAGATATAATTCATATAATATAGCACTGTAAAAAAGGAAGCCATTTAAATGTCATAATTTTATCAATAACATAGACTTTAGCCAACTTTACCATAGTACTTTTTTCCAGGTATAATGTGGGAGTGATTATAAGTGTTCTAATATATCAACATACTCTCAAAATATTTTTCACTCCCCTGGAACCTTGGCATTGTTTAGAATGATCAATATTAGATGAGACTGTTAAACTACTTGATAGCATAGCATTTGAAAACAGCAGTAACATTTATTAAAAATATATTCACACTCCTTTAGTATAGTTCCTGACACATAGTAATTCTGTGATAAATATTAGCCATGGCCAATATATATATATATATATATATATAAATATTATTATTATTTTTTTTTAAGTACAGGGCAGGGGATTGAAATCAGGATGTTGTATGTGGGAAGCAGGTGCTCAACTGCTGAGACACATCATCACCCCTGAGTTGGTTTTTCACCCATTTGCTTGTTGTTTTTTTGTTTTTTAGGAGGCACTGGGAACCGAACCTGGGACCTTCCTATGAGGGAAGCAGGAGCTCAAACCACTTGAGCCGCATCTGCTCCCAAGGCCAATATAATTTTTGCACTTATTATTTTGAATAACAAATATGACCCTTTTTGCAACTATTATCTCATTAAATAATAAAAATACTGCAAAGTGATTTCTATTATCCCACTTTACAGAAAAGGAGTCTGAGGTACAGAGAAACTATATGCTACTTGTTCACCTGTATTTTAATAAATACCAAATGGCAAAATTCAAACCCAAGTCCATTTGCCTTCCAAGATTTAAAATTTCCAAATTCAGTCAGCATACTACTGGTTATGAGGTGATTATAGGTAGTACATAGACAAATAGTAAAAATAATTAACAGACATACATGAATTTTATTGTTTACTCCAAAGAAAATGTCTATATTTCTAACCAATGCCAATAGATTATAGCAGTGAATATAAAATATTTAAAAGCCTATTAAAGTAAAAACGCACATCCAGTTAAAAAACAGTAATTAATAATAATACAGGTGATACTCAGAGTGGTTGAAATGGTACTGGAAAACACTGCAATGAATCACCATTTTTGGATTTCCCAACCTTCTCTCTTCAGGAACTCACTGATGATTTAGGGACCAGAGAAATCCCTTCACACTCACACAAAACATCTTATATTAAAACAAAATAAAAACTGTTGTCTACAAAATTGTTATTGTAAAGGAAATACCATGTTAAAAACAAGTTTTTATTTTTTTAAATTTTTATATGCTTTTACATGGCCATTCACTGGTTCCCCTGATAGCTAGTCCTTACTGTATTCCCAATTTAAGATTTCCCTTTTTGGGAAGCCTCCCTGCTTCTGTGGTGAGTCACCTCCTGCATCTCAGACAAAGCTTTGCACTCAGGCCCTGACTAATGCCCTGCCTCACTGTGACGACTCCAGGCATCTGAGCAAGATTGTTGCCTGAGCACTTTAGGGGCTTAATCCATTCCAGAAGTTGAATTTTATTTAGGCCATTACTCTCCAAGACATACTTTTCATGCCATAACAACCTTATTTGGGTAAATTAATGGGCAAATCCCTTCCCACCTTAACTCGTTTACCTGTCTGTGGTAGGCATGGCTCCCAATGATCCTCACCTCCTGATGTTCATTACCGGCACTTGGGGCAGTGGGCTGGACATGGGGCTTGCTTCTAACAGATAGACCCTGGCAAAAGTGATAGGCTGTCACTTCCATGATTGGTTACAAAACACTGTGACTTCCTTTGTGCTGGATTCCCTTCCCATTGTTTTCTCTACTGCATGCTTTGATGAAATAATCTGACATGTTGGACCTGGCAAGGAACTGAGGATAGCCTCTTGCCTATAGCCTACAAGGAACAGAGGCCTCCATTCAGTCTAATCGCCCACAAAAAACTGAATCCAGCCAATGACCATGTCAGTGAATTAGGAGTGGATCATTCTCCATTGTAGCCTCTGATGATTACAGGCCCAGCCTATACCTTGGTTACAGCCTGTGAGAGACCCTAAAGCAAAGGATGCAGGTATGCCGTGCTTAGGTTCTCGACCTAAAGAAATTGTAGAAAACAAATGTTTTAAGCCACTAAGTTTGGGGGCAATTTATTATGCACCAATAGCTAACTAATACACTATCTTACTATATTATGGAGGGAAAAAAGTCAGCCACAGTCTAGATTTTCTCTGTACTCATGGCTGTATTTTACTTGGTCAGGGAGAATTTGGCATCAAATACATTTCACTGACCTTTAACTTTCTGTAACGTATTCCCCAATTCTAACCCTGCCCCTCCCCCAGTTATTTCCTGTAGGTACACTGGGTGTTTTTCTCTCACATTTACTTATGAATAAGCTCTGTCAGTTATAATGAGGTTTCTGCTGTTTTCTTCCTCTACTGTCCAGAGGCCATCTGCTGCTGAGCCGCCTGCTCCTGAATGTTCTGGTGCCTCTGAAGTTAGGGAAGGATTTCTTAGCTCTGCCTCTGGTAAGGAACAATCCAGCTGCTCCACTTCAGGTGCTTCTGCCCTTTCTGGGCACTGACACAGAGGTTCTAGAGGCTTCAAAGTGTGAGAACAACCTGGGAAAGTCTGGAGAACTTGATGAGCAGAAACAATTCCAAATCCTGGGCTTTGTTAGTTTATATTTATTTTAGTTTGCTAAAGGCTGCCAAAGCAATATACCAGAAATGAGTTGGCTTTTACAATGGGGATTTATTAACTCATGAGCATGCAGTTCTGAGGCTATGAAAGTGTCCAAATCACAGCTACAGCTGTGGCGATCAGGCACACGGCACTGTCTGCTCATCTCTCCCCTCTCTTCTGGGCCTTGTTGCTTTCAGCTTCTGGCTTCCTCTCAGCTTCTGTGCTTTGTTGATTTCTGCTTCTGGGAAGCACTGAGCTCCTGTGCTGCTTTTTTCTTTATTCATGGCTTTTTATTCCTCTGCTTATAAAGGACTCTAGTAAGAGATGTATGACCAACCCTGGGTCATGCCCTACTTAAGTAATCTAATCAAGAGGTCCCACCTGTAATAGGGTTACACTTACAGGAATGAATTAGCTCTAAGGACCTGATTTTCTGGGGTCTACAAAAGCTTCAAATTGCCACAGTATTAAACTTTTTCCCCCCTTTATTATATAAGAACTTAAAACCATAAATATTCTTCTACACAGTGCTTTATGTGCCTCCTCAAAATTTTGACATACTATGTTCTTATTATTTTTCAATTCAAAATATTTTTTATTTCATTTGAGATTCTTCTTTGACCCATGGGTTATTTAGAAATGTATTGTTTAATTTCCAAATAGTTGAGGATTTTCTAATTTCTACTTTAACTCTGTTATTGGAGAAGTACTCTATGATTTTAATTATTTTAAATTTATTGAGTCTTGTTTTTATATGTGTCAAGAATTATCAAACGGCCAGAATGTGGTCTATCTTAGTGGGTGTTCCACGTGCACTTGAAAATTATGTGTATTTTGCTGTTATTGGGTGTAGTGTTCTCCATATGTCATTTAGGTCAAGTAAGTTGGGTGTTGTTCAAGTCTTCAATATCCCTACATGAGATTTTTTCCCATCCTTTCCCATTAAATCTATCAATGTCTATACATTTAAGTGTCCTATAGATAGCATAGAGTTGGGCCATGCTTTGTTATCCAGTCTGCCAATATCTCCCTGAAAATGTTTAGACTACTTATATTTAACATGTTTTTCATTATGGATGGGTTTAAGTCCAGCAATTTGCTATTTTTTTTTCTATTTGTTTCTTTTTCTTTTTCATTTCTCAGCTTCTTTTGTATTAGCATAGTATTTTAGTTATTTTATTTTCTCTCCTGTATCAACCATGCCATTTTCTTTTATTTTCTAGTTGTTACTCTGGGTTTTGCAATATACAACTTATTTATCACAGTCTATATTCAGGTAGTATCAGAACATTTCACATATAGGGAAGAAGTTTACAACAGATACTTCAATTTCCCCCTCAAATGCTTTGTTCTATTGTTTCATACATTTCACTTCTACATATGTTAAAAATCCCATAACACACTATTATTTTTGCTTTAGTCAATTATCCTTTAAAGAAAATTAGTAAATGTCTTTAAATGCAGGTAAATAAATAAATATATTTTATATTTACAAACACAGTTAATATTTCTGGTGCTCTTCATTCCTTTTTGTATATCTGAGTTTCCACTCTGCATCATTTTTTTAAGTCTGAAGAACTTACTGTAATATTTCCAATAAGGTAGATCTACAGGCATTGGGGTGGATCTACTGGCAAATTTCCCTAGCTTTTGCACAAAATATCTTTCTTAACCTTAACTTTTGAAGAATATTTTCACTGGATGTGTATTTCTAATGTTAATATTTTTTCTTTTCATACTTCAAAAACATAATTCCATTGCCTTCTTGCTTTCATAGTTTCCAGTGGTAAGGTAGCATATTTTTAATATTTTCTCTGGCTTATTTTAAGATATTCTTTTTATCACTGCTTCTCTGTGCTTTAATTATGTGTTTTTGTGTGGTTTGTTTACCCTGGCTGGTATTTATAGAGCTTTTTGGATTCATAGTCTTTTCATATTCATAGTGTATTTACAGTTTTCATCATATTTGAACAATTTTTGACATTTTTGTTTAAATATTTCCTACCCCCCTTCCATCTCCAGGACTTTATTTCACATAAAGGAGGCTCTCATTTTTTTTTTTTTTCAGTCTTTCTTGTCTTTGTGCTTCAGTTTAGGTAGTTTCTATTATGTCTTCATATTCAATGGTCTTTTCTTCTTCCACGTCTAATCTTCTGTTAAGCCCATACAGTAAAATTTTAATTTCATACATTTTTAAAATAAGTTTATATATATATATATATATACACATACACATACAATGTGCACACACACATTTCATTTCCCTTAAGGTCATTTTTTTCCTTCAAATCCTTGAAAATATTTTTAAAAGCTTTTATAAAGTTCTTGTCTACTAATTCTAACATCTCGATTTTTTCTGGCTTTGTGTCCATTGGCTGAATTTTCTCCTGATTATGGGTTGCCTTTTCCTGCTTCTTTCATTGTAATAATTTTTAATTGCCTTTTAAATTATATAGAGATTACATGTTGAGTGTCTGCCTTTCGTTGTCTTCCTTTCAAAAGTATTGACATTTGTTTTGGCATGCAGTTATAATTACTTGCAAATCAGCTTGATCTTTTCAATGTTTGTTTTTAAGCTTTAGTAGTTTAGGATTAGAGTATCCTTTACTGCAGGAGTAGATTACCTCTACTGCTAAGGCAGGGATATTCTGGGGTCTCCACTGCATGCCCCAAATGACATCTCTGTCCTTTGATTAGTTGGAAATCAAATGTGTCCCAATCTTGTGTGATCTTTGAGAATACTTCAGATTATAGCTCTTCAATAGCTGTTCTTTTCCCAGTAGTTGTTCTTTGCCAAGTTTTGGGAAAATCCACCCTATGCAGGCTTAGTTTAATATTCAGCCAAAGCCTCAAGGAACCCCTATGCACTTTCTGGAACTCTTTCTCCATATAGTTTCCTCCTCTCTGGTACTCTTCCCTGCAATATCTAGGCATTTTAGCTTCCTTCCACTCTGATCTCTGTCCTCTCAGCTCAGCAAAATACTTGTGTTCTTGGATTTTTCTTCCCTGGGCTATATTCTGGAAAGTGTCTCTTGACAGAAAGCCTAGACTACCCTAGGGTACCCCTCATTTGTTTAACTTCTCTCAGGGTTCAGTCTAACTCTACCTATCGCACAATCTCTGAAATTCGTTGTTTTTTATTTCATACAATTTACTAGTTGTTTACAGCAGAAGGACAAGTGTAGCACCATTTATTCTGTTAGGGCCAGAACTTGCCCCTCTGCCACTTTTGTTCCTAGACAGAGCTTCCCTGTGTCCTATTATGTTAGAATAAATTAATATAATTTTTTTCAGTTTTCACTTTTTCTTAGAATAAGACATGAGTTCATGGGGATTCAGTTGGAAGGCAACTCCAGGTTACAGGCGCCATGTTATACTCAGAATCACTCTTCTCTGTGACAAAAGTGGCTCTGTCAACGGGCCAAGCCTTCTGTCTGCTCCTTGCCTCCCTTAGAATGAGTATCCTCCCAAGAGGGCCCTTGATTCCTCATGCAAATAGACTCCTGGCAGGCCAGTGCCACCAGAGTGCCAGGCAATCTCAGACATGTCTGCAAGCAAGCACTGGATGTGGCTCAGGCTTAAGGATTCCAACCCCAACCCTTTTATGCAGTTATGAGATTTCTTCAAGCTTGATTATATCATCTATATAATAAAACTCTGGCTCATCCTTCTTGTTATTGCATATCTGATATAGGCAAAGGTGCACCTTGTTTTCTCTTCTTTCCTCTGGAAATTTTTTCTCTAGAAATTTACCTTCAAGAGATGTTTACCTATATCTTAAGGAAATGTCCTCCCTAAAGCAATAGTTGTTAAATGTTAGCAAACTAAAGAATCACATGGGCAATTTCTAAACATTGAGGTACAGATAGTCTTCATTTTTCTAACATCAAGTCAAATCTTACACCAAATCTCTCTATTTCCTAAGATTGAGGAAAATTCATTTTCTGTCAGTATTTGTGATTTTCCCTTTCTGGAATACAAAATGGTTGCTAGGGCTTCATTGAAAGTAGAACTTTTAGGGAAAGCGAAAAGTTTTGGGCCACATATGATGTTTTCATTTTGTAAGGCTCCCTGGTACCGGAAGGGCAGTAGCTCTGTTGCTTTTATGCTATACTTGGGCAGAAGGACCTTTGCTAATTCTGAAAGCTGTGCTCCTCTCCTCTCCTATGGACTATTACCTGTGGGTGCACCATACTGGCCCCTCTCCCCTCAATATTTGCTACCTCCTTAGGCTGTATGGAGGAGCAGGGCAAGCACTTCTGCTCTTTGCAAGACTCTTCTAGTCTTCTGGTATTGGGTAATCTCATCTGCCTCTGCTCTTTTTTTTCCCAAGCACTTGCCTTCCTCCTCGAAGGCATTGCATTATTTCTCATATTCCTGAAAATAGGCATTGATTTGGAGTGTCAGTCTTTAGTCCACTACACCCTTCTCTTTGCACTATCATCAGTCCTGAGGTAAGAGGTCACTAACATCTGGCTCTTTGCAGTATAAATTACAAAAAGTGATTCATACACAAATCAATGTCTCAATAAATTATGCTCTGTGGTGGTTTGAGTTATATACTTCAAATTTCAACATTTTCTTTGTCTTAATCTGCATCCATGTATAAATAGGATCTTTTGAAAATGCTTTTTATAGTTAAGATGTGACCCAACTGATTGTGGTTGGGTCTTAATCCAGATTCCTAGAGGCCTTATAAAGAGAAAGAAAGAAACTGGAAGCCAGTGTCAGAGAAAGCCATAGGGAGGAGCCAGAAGCCAGAAGTCAGCAGGAACCTGGAAGAGAAAGAAGACATTGCCATGAGAAGGGGAGTCAAGGAACCCAAGCATGGTCAGCAGGCAGAATGCTACAGACCCCAGGAAGGAAGCAGGCCTTCTAGCCCCTGGAACTGGGAGCCAATAAATTCCTACCATTTAAGACAAAACCAATCTGTGGTATTTGTAATAACAGTTCAGAAAGAAAAAGACACCCTGTCATACATAATTTTTCATCTAAGTCTAGCCAGCTTCTGATGGTTACTATGTTATGTTTCCTAAATAATTTTAACTGTTCATAATATATAATATATATTATTAATTATTTTAAGTCTATATTATTTTATCTTTTATAATATTATCTTTACAGCTTTCTGCACTTCTCAAAGAAACTGAAATCCATTTGCTCAATGGGGACGGAGCCTGAAGGAGAAGTTCAGATTGGGTGATTTTTAAAGAAATTTAAATTTCCTCCAATGATTTTGGCAAAAGAGTGAAAAGATCTCATAAAATGTTAAGTTTTTAAACTCAGCAAATATGAATTCAGTATCTACTATGAGAACAATACATAGCACACTATTTTAGGTATTGTAGGTGGATTCAAAGATGGTCTCTACTCTTCAGAAGCTTGCATTCTGACAGACTGTTATCCCACAGTATGCATGCCTCCTACTCTCCAACTTCACACTTTTCTGCCTTTCACCAATTTCTCTCCACATCCCTCCCCACATTTCTCTCTTGCTAAATGGATTCCCTCCTGGCTTCTCTATTTCATTCTGCATATCTGCTCAATTATTTTTACACTGACTGTTTTAATCAGTTTAATCAGAGTTTCTTCTTCTCTTAACTTGGTCCAAGCTAGCATGGCAGCCACCTGGCCCTTATCTGGCTGCTTTTAATTTTAATTCCCATTCTTTACTGCTTTCATAATTCAGCTTTATAATTAATAACTCACATCAAAATACATGAACTCATGTGTATTTCACAATAGAGTTCTATAGTAGGCAAATAGGCTGTTATTTATGTGTTACAGATAAGTCCATTAAGGCACAAAATGATAATGTTAAAACCATAGTTGAGTAGGAGAAAGTGAAGAATAAGACAAAGGCGTTCCAACCCCAAATACCATGCTCTTTTCAATTGACAACACTGTCTTTTAAGACTGCCATGGACTAACACTCATGTCTAACACATTGGACCACACTGCTCTGATCTGCAAAGGTCAGGGTTGTATATATATATATCCAGAAAGATAAGAGACATGTCTTTCAGCCATGTAAGTCTTCTCTATGACTCTGGGGATATCACACCAGGTTGGATTTTCCCTTCTCCAGGGGAAGAAAATCAGCTTTCACAATAATGACAATGTCCTTTCAAATTCTCCCCTTAGGCAGGAAATCAGCATGCTTTCTCTTTTTGAAATTAAACACCATAGTTAGAATTATGATTTACTGTAATGTAATATCCTGACTTTAGGCTTGGTTTTCTAGAATTTCTTTTATGGAGTACCTTAGCCCAGTCTTTCTCAACTTGTATTCCTTCCCGGTTTTGTGGACTAAACTGAACATTCTGTGATTTGGCTTTTCAATGCGTTTTTTTTTTTTTAATAGGTAAATATGGAACATAATATTTGGAGGATAATTCATTCAAAATAAAATCTTTTTTTGTCCAAAACACCTCTCCCCTAGCTGGATACCTAGGGGCTGGCTGAACCAAGTTGATTAGGATGATAAAGTTCAGTGAGATCCAGAAAGGAATCTGAGTCTGGCAACCTGATATTGGAAGGCAGGAATCAGACAGCCAAAGATAAATAAATGAGAACAGTGGGACAAAGGTGAGTGGATGCTTGTCTGGACATGTACTAAAACATGCATTGTTGGCTGTACCTGGCTTTTACGTGCTGGCAGCAGTGAGGTGTTTGGGAACTCTGGATGAGGTTAATGGGACAGATGATGATTCTATGGGGGAGCACCTCTTATGTCTCCTCTCATGGAAAGACAGTCTCTATTTAAATGTTCAACTATTCTTCACGTTTGCTACTGAGAATACAATGTCTCTCTTGTCCCTACAACATTAAATTGAAACACTTCTACCTACATATCTCCTTCTTCTGGCCCTGCTTTATCAAGCTGCTCTTTTTTGTATCTCTTTCCACACACCCAACCTCAACTTCTATCTAGTCTGGCTCTTCTCTCTCCCACTCTCTTGAAACTCATACCTCTGATCCTTGACTCATGATACTCTCCTGACATTTACTATTCTTCCAATCTACTCATCCACATCTTTCTTTCAAAGCACTGCTCAAGTTTCACCTTATGGAAGCCTTTTGGAAAACTTGGGCCTGCACCCATCTTCCTTTGTCCTGAAATCTTCCTGTGCTTGCAGCTTAACACACAATAGTAGGCAAGGTTTTGCTGTTCAATGCCATTCATATTGTTTTAACCATTTACCCTCTTGAGGTCAGAAACTATGTCTTACTTGTTTCCCTTCTGCTAAGACCTTGCATGTTCTGAGGACATAATAGTTGCTCAGTAAATAGCTGATGATATGACCTGCATATATTGCGCTAGCAAAAGATAGTGCCCTGGAGTTGGGCAGGCAGCTGGACAGTACAATGAAAGAGAAGGTTCTCTTGACAAACTATCATTGGTGTTTGCATGTTTTGTATATTTCTTCAATGATGAACTGTGTTGGATATTGTATAAGAAAAGCTAATACTGCATCTCTCTTCTTAACTCAAGGCATTTTTTGTTATGGATTAAATTCAAGATTTCATTCAATGAAGAACAAAATTAAGTTCCTAATGTGAAAAGGAAAATTGTCATTTCCCCCAGAAACAGATTAATTTGACCTTCAACACTGAAGTTAAAAACCATGGAGATCTCTATCCAACATACAGAGCTTTGACTCTGGTATGATCACTACTTTTTCATCGGTGATTTTTTCCTGCCTCTCTGCCTTACTTATTTTGCTCTTAAGGTGTAATATAGGAAACTTTGCTAGGAAATGCTGCAGCTCATTATGTAGATCATATGGCCATAAGTTTTATATCTGTGGAAGAATTCTTTATTTGCTTAGGCTACTTTTTCACTTTGGAAATAATTCATCTATCACTGTCTTCTTATGCAGCCAATTGAAAATTAATACCTGCCTTTGCCTGGCTGCAAAGAGAAATGTTGAAGAATGATGTTTATAGAACATTTGCACTCCTTTAAGTTAATTGTCACCAATGGAAGTGTTGTCATTACTCCCTATTTATGCATGTGACAAGGAGAGTAGGTACATTGTGTGATTTGTTCAAGTTGCATATATAATAGATATAAAGTTATCAAAACAAGAGAGGAGGAATGAATGCACTGAAACAGTCTCCAAACTAGACAGGGAGTTTTCATTACTCAAAAGAATTCTAAAACAAACATCAAACAACAACACAGCAAAAACATTTTCTGCATTGTATGGAGGGTTTCCATTTTTGTTTGTTTGTTTTAGATTAACAGTACACTTGGAATATTCTCTCCATTTCTTTCTGCCATTGCACAGAAGTTTACTTCCAAAAAACTCCTACTCCAACTCACCGACTTCTGAGATTTATCTCACATCCTCTGATCATAAATGTGGTATGTTGCAGAAGAAAGAACAAGGACTCAGAGCCATACTATGGCTATGGCAGTGACAAACTCTAAGCCCCAGTTTCTTCCTCAGGAAAATAAGCATAATAAAATATTAGTCTTTACTTCACAAGGTTGTAACCAATAAGATAAAACAAAGGAGTACTTGTAAATTAGAAAAGACCATACAATTCTAGTTATTATTTTTATCATCCTTCCTTTGCTCTATAGATTATGCCTGACCTTAATATAGTACTCTGTTTGCACTATATTAATGTGTCCATTTGCAAATTGCTTTCTGAATCTTTCCAGCCCTTTCTATGACTTATAAACTCTACAAGGACAGGACTATGTCTTCTGTTTCTTTTATATCCAGCACCTCCTGCATCAGCAATCAATACCACCTTGAATTTAAAGTGCCCTGAGAAGCTAGTGATGGAAAATGACTTTGGATCATCCACAGACTATGACATCAGTAATCTAAATAGCATGCTCCAGTCAGAAGAGTGAGGGCAGGAAGTAGAAAATGGGGTTGTAAGCTACAGCATCCTCAAGATGAAGCCAGAGAGCAAATGGTTATTATCATAAGCAACAGGCATTAGGGGTAAAAGGGAAGGAGGTAAAAAGATTTTACTGCTTTTATGGATAAAAGCATAGCATAGTTTTACGAATTTAAACATGCAGACTTTAAGGTTTAGCAAATGGGAAGCTGTGGCCCAATGGACACCCCTGCCTTTTTCTCTTTGAGGTTTATATTCTTTTTGGGCACTTCACTAGGAATCCATTGCCCCTGGTTCTTCTCTAAGGACATGCTCTCTCCCTTGTATGCTCAGACCAAAATGCAGACAAAATCCCTTTTGCATAGTTGGGAGCAGCAGGAAATGTCAAAAAGTTTAGTTTGGCAGTTTGAGATTATTTATGAATTCCAAAAAGAGAGATTATGTTTGTAAACTGGTCTGTTCCTCTGGGTGTGATCCCCTTTGATTGTATTAGATTCACCTGAGATGTTTCTGATTAAATTAAGATTAGGCTTCGATTCGACCACATCAGTAGGGTGTAACTCAGTTTAAGTCCCCGCCCCCTTGGTGGGCTATATAAATGGACACTCACTCAAGAAGATACACGAGAAAAGAAAGAGAGCTCCATAGACACGGAAGAGGAGAGAACTTTGATCCTGTGGCCCCGAGGAGAGATGAGCCATTTGCCTGATAGTTTGCAGCCAAAGAGAACAGAGCAGCTGAGCAGCTAAGGCCGGAGGGACCAAGCAGAGACTGCCTGCCATCTTGCTTCAATACGTGGCAACTGACTTTGGTGTGAAATCAACCTTGAGTTGGACTCGTTAGGGCCTTGTAACTGTAAGCTTTTACCCCAAATAAATACCCTTTAAAAGAGCCAACAGATTTTCTCGTATTTTGCATCAGCACCCCTTTGGCTGATTAATACATTTAGTAAAAGCATTAAAAGAATAAAAGAGAAGTGAAAAAACGCATAAAATCTCAAACCAGTATATGTTTTATATCAAGGTTCCCAGCCTGTGAGAGATGCTAACTTGTTTTCTAAGTTCACAGCCTGGTCCCTTCTGAACAGATAGATTTACTTCTTACACCAAGAGCTACTACAGCTTTGCAAGACTCTTGTCTTGCTTTCTTCCTTTCTAACTCTTATGTGGTTCTATATGGTGGTGCCATCTTACTTCCTTTTTGGTCTCTGCTATTTGGTTATGACCTTTGATGTCAAGAATAAGGGAAGGACTTCTGCCTTTATCCCCATGTCAGTGCCCTTTTACTCAGTTTTTAATATCATCTGAGAGCAGCTGTGACAGTTTGAAGCTGGGTTGATCCCAGAAAAATCATGTTTTTAAAGGTAATCCATTCCCAGAAATGTAAACCTATTATAGATGGGACCCTTTGGTTAGATTTCAGTTAAGGGACCTTCCTTCTGATTGGATCACTGCAGTAGGGCATGACCCGTGGTGCATCTTGATCCTCTTCCTGGAGTCCTTTTTTAATTGAAAAATAAATAAATAAAAGGAATAAAAAGCTGGGGACACAGGGAAAAAGTGGCAAAGACAGAGAGAAGACACCAGAAGTTGACAAATCTAGGAGAGGGAAAAGCCACAGATGGAGCAGTCCAAAGCTGAAGGCAAAGGCCCAAAGGAGAAGGGAGAGATGAGTGTACACATGCCTGATAGCCAACAGCTGCAGCTTGGTGAGAAAGGGTCTCCTGATGATGCTTTGATTTTGACGCTTTCACTGCCTCAGAAATTTATGCTTTTAACATAATAAATTCTCATTCAAAAGCCAACCCATTTCTGGTGTATTGCATTGGCAGCATTTAGCAAACTAAAACAGCAGCCTTTTCACTGGCCAGTGATGTAGCTTACGTTTGAGACTCCACACATTCTACAAATGAGAAATGTTTTATTCTTTTGCATAGATACCTTGTTTTTGCAATAAAAATGACATCTATACTGTAAGAATTATACATAGACAAAAATAAAGGCTCCTTTTTGTGTTATTGTAGAAGTTGTATGTTTACAGAATAATCATGGATAACATACAGGATTCCTATTCACCACCCCATCACCAGCAAGTTGCATTGTTGTGGAACATTTGTTACAAATGATGAAAGAACTTCATCAAAATATTGCTGTTAACTATAATCTGTAACTTACATTTAGTGTATTTTTTTAAATTAACCAACCTATTATAATACCATGTATTAGTTACAAATGGTGAAAGAACATCATTTTTTTCACTAACCACCCTGTTATAACACCATGTACTAGTATTGCACATTTGTTATAGTTCTTGATAAAATGTTCTCATAATTTTACTGTTAACCACAGTTCATCATCCATGACAGAGTTCACTTTTACGCATCCCCATGTCTTGAACAATCCATCCAAAGTGTACACTCAGTGGTTCTTAGTTTCATCACATAGTTGTGCTGTCATCACCTCAGATTTAGAAAGCTTTCATTATTCCAGAAAGAAAAATCCCATACTCCTTTATAACCCCCTGTTTTTGACCCTTAGAATTGATATAGTACCTTGTTTGCCATTGATGCAAAAATATTATATTACTGTTACTTAAATTCCATAAGTTAAATTAGTTTTACTTTTTCCCTGATTCACCATATTCTTACCACCTTGTAATAGTGACATACATTTGTTCTAGTTCATAGAAGAACATTCATGTATTTGTATTATAATCCATAATCATCACCTACTGAGTACACTATGTTTTACAGTTCCTAGATTATCTTCTAGCTTTCTTTCTATTGAAATTTACATCCCTAGATTACCTCTTTTAGCCACAATCACATTTATAAATCAACGTTAGTTATACTCACTATAATGTGTTACTATTAACTCTATCCATTTACAGTTATAATCAACCTTATCAAAAGTTCAACATTCAGCATCATCTTCGCCTTCTCAATCCATATTCTATCTCCTAGAAACCTCTACTCTAGATATTAACTCAATGAGTTTACTCATCATATTTAGCTCATATAAATGAGACCACACAACATTTGTCTTTTTGTGTCTGGCTTATTTCAATCAATATAATGTCCTCAAGTTTAATCCATATTGTCAAATGCATCCCAACTTCATTTCTTCTTACAACTGCATAGCGTTCCATCCTATGTTTATACCACATTTTGTTTATCCATTCATCTGTTGATGGGCATTGGGTTGTTTCCATCTTTGGGCAAATGTGAATAATGCTGTTATGAGCACTGGTGTGCAAATGTCAGTCTGCATCCCTGTTTTCAGTTCTTCTGTATATATTACTAGTAGCAGGATTTCCGGATCATACAGCAGCTCTATATTTAAAGAAGCTCTTTTCTTTACACTGGAAAAAGCTTATTTTTACCTCTTGATGATAATGACATTGATTTTCAGGAAAACCTATAAATTTGAGGTTTTGGGTTTTCACATTTTCCATATCCCTATAAGCTACAATTACACTACATTAAGCTAAAATTACTAGCCATTGTCTGATTTTTGCTCTATATGGGACCTGTCTATGCTGCTATAACATAGCAACATGGTAAATGGGAGGTCATTTGCTTGCTTTCTTGGACTCTATCAGAAGTATCAATGTGTCAAAACTTAGTACCTAGTTAAAATTCTTTATGATATATCCCAAGGACTACAAGGAAACTGAGAAAGGGAAGACTCTTAAAGAAACATGGGCAACTATATGAAAAATCTTTTCAAAAAGTTTCCTTTCATAATCAAGCAATTCAGTACCCATCAAATTTTCATATGTGGAGGTATTCAGAAAATATCTCTTGAAAAGTGAAGTACACCCAGAATTTTTATGCTTTTCTGTAAGTTTTGTGTACAAGAAGGGACACAGTTCTAAGAAAATTTTAATCTTTATTTGTTAGCTAATTGAAATCTCATTGTCTCTATGGTACATGCTTACAATGGCAATTGAGTTGTTCTGAATATTAATCCCTTTATAATCATTGTGGTTTAGCACTCAGGCTTCCATGGATTGATTGAATAAGGGAAGTGATGGATCAAATTATTTATTACCTACCAATAGTATGCCAAGAGATCCTGGGAGGTCCCTTAAACATCATAGGGAAGAAGCAAATTTTGAGATCAATCGGGGAACCAATGAAAGAGAGAATTACTGCCCCCCCTTCTTTTAATCATGGGCACATATATCTACTTTCTGTAAAATGAAGATAAAGTAATTGTTATTATCATCTAGTAGTAATACAGAAATATCTTTGGATTTGAAAGATAGCATTTCATGAAATAAGGAGGAAAGATGAAGACAGAATTATGGTGAGAATATAATATCAAATTCTAGACGTAAAGAATAGGTAATAATATACTGTTAAGAAATTGAGACATAGGAATATTACTTTGTATTTCCTTCCATTAAAACTTAATCTTCGGGAATCTCTTCTCCAGAAAAATAGCTAGAGGACAGGCTGAAACAGCTGCGAAAAAGATCTTCTAGGGTTTAGGACAGCAGGTGAAGGCTGCACACCACCCAGAGGAGAGACAGACAAAAGAGGGAAATCACAACTACAGAACCGTGAGTTGGAACCAGCAGCGGCGAGTGCTGCTGGCACCCTCCCCCACACTCTTTAGAATTCTCAGGCCTCTGGGCCTGCGACTACAGACAAAGGGGGCTCCAGAGATCTACCACCCCAGGAAAGGGGAGAGAGAGGGACACAGCCTAAGGCTAACTCAGCTTCTGACCTGCAAATTTGGACTGCGGAGCCTCACGGACCCTTCCACACAGTGGTTTGCCCTGGGAGCCTACAGAGGACTGGAGAAATCTGACCCTCGCAATCTCCCTCTCTTCTAGCCTGGACTCATTGTTGAGGACTCCGGGGGAGAGGGGAGAGAGAGCCTGGGGCTGACTGGCTTTTGACTCACAGGTTTGGTTTGCCGTGTCCCAAGAGCTCTTCCAGGCTGGGTGGGGCTGTGCCATTGTTTGCCTTGGAGCCTGCAACGGGCTAAAGATATACAAACCTCCCAATCTCCTCCTCTACTAACAGGGACTGATTGTTGAGGACTCAGATGGGAGTGGAAATATTTCCTAGCTGGGAAAAGAGAGGGGGCTGCCAGAGAATACTGGAGAAATGTCTCAGAAAGTTTGAATTACAAAGCTCTTAGCCCCCAGACAGGAAGCTCTATCACATTGATCTGGTCTGTGTCACAACAAATACACTTCAACCAGGCATTGAATTGAGAGCTGCCAAAGAATGCCATCTCCTGACAGATCAAGGAAGTGCACATAAGAAAATTAAAAATAAATAGGAGAGGCTTTTCCTGGCCTCTATAGTCTCCCTGCCTAAGGCCTTAGGAAGTGACTCTACAACCAATTACTAGGTCCAGTGTCCAGTTTTGAGCAACCAGCAGGACAATCCTAACAATCCAGGTTGAGCCCAAAATCAAAGAGCTGTGGTAGCTCACAGCCTCCTGCCATTAAATCCCTATAAAAGAGAAAGAGATTGAGCATCTGAATAAACTACATCCTAACCAGATGCCTAAACACCAGCAAAAAATTACCAGCCATACTAAGAAAATAGAAGACACGGCTCAAGAAAAGGAATACATCAAAGTCCCAGAAGAGATGCAGAATTTGAGAGAACTAATCAGCGAGATGAGCACAAATTTCCAAAATCAAATTAATGAGATGAAAGACAATATAGTTAAAGAGATAAATGACATCAAGAAGACACTGAGTGAACGCAAAGAAGAATTTGAAATCCTGAACAGAAAAGTAATGGAGTTCATGGGAATGAAAGCAAAAATACATTGAGGCAAACAACAGCAGACTCGAAATGATGGAAGAAAGAATAAATGCTACGAAGACAGAGCAGCTAAAATTGAAGAGAGAAAAAAGAATGGAAAAAATTGAGCAGGGGTTCAGAGAGTTGAATGACAACACAAAACACAACAACATACGTGTCATGGGAGTTCCAGAAGGGGAAGAGAAGGGAAAAGGGGCAGAAAGAATATTTGAGGAAACAATAGCTGAAGATTTCCCACCTTTCACAAAAGAAATGAACTTACATGTCCAAGAAGCACACTATACCCCAATCAGAATAAATCCAAATAGACTTAGGCCAAGACATATACTACTCAGAATGTCAAATATCAAAGATAAAGAGAAAATTTTCAGAGCAGCAAGAGAGAAGCAAACGATCATGTACAAGGGACATCCAGTAAAACTTAGTGCAGATTTCTCTTCAGAAACCATGGAGGTGAGAAGACAGTGGTATGATACAATTAACTGAAAGAGAAAAACTGCCAGCCGAGAATTCTTTATCCAGCAAAACTGTCCTTCAAATATGAAGGTGAGTATAAAATATTCACAAACAAACAGAAATTAAGAGAGTTTGCAAAAAAGAACCCAACTTTGCAGGAAATATTAAAGGAAGCCTTAGAACCTGAAAGAAAAAGACAGGAGAGAGAGGCTTGGAGGAGAGTATAAAAGAAAGAATAACAGAAAGGATAACCAAAAGAGTAAAAAGAGACAAAAACAAGATGACATATGAAAATCAAAGAATACAATGGAGGAAGTAAATAGTGCATTTACAGTAATATCCTTGAATGTGAATGGATTAAACTCCCCAATCAAAAGATACAGGCTGGTAGAATGGATTAAAAAACATGAGCCATCCATATGCTGCTTACAAAAAACTCACCCCAGACCCAGGGATACAAACCAGCTGAAAGTGAAAGGTTGGAAAAAGATACTCCACACAAATAGTAACCAGAAAAGAGCAGGGGTAGCTATACTAATATTAGACAAAACAGACTTTAAGTGCAAAAAATTTATAAGAGATACAGAAGGCCATTATATATTAATAAAAGGGATGATCCACCAGGAAGATATAACAGTGATAAATATCTATGCACCTAACCAGGGTGCCCCAAAATATATGAGACAAACTCTGGCAAAACTGAAGGGAGAAATAGACATTTCTACAATAATCATTGGAGACTTCAATACCTCACTCACATCATTAGACAGAACAACTAGACAGAAGATCAACAAGGCAACAGAGAACTTGAAAAATATGATAAGCAAGTTACACCTAAAAGACATATCCAGAACACTGCATCTAAACTCAGTGGGTTATACATTCTTCTCAAGTGCCCATGGATCTTTCTCCAGGATAGACCACATGTTAGGTCACAATGAAGCTCTTAATAAATACACAAAGATTGAAATTATACAAAGCACCTTCTCAGATCATAATGGAATGAAACTAGAAATCAATAACAGACAGGAAAAAAGTAAATTCACAAATTTGTGGAGGCTGAACAACACACTCCTAAATAATCAGTGGATCAAAGAAGAAATTGCAAGTGAAATCAGTAAATATATTGAGACAAATGAAAATGAGAACACAACATATCAAAACTTATGGGATACAGCGAAGGCAGTCTTGAGAGGGAAATTTATAGCCCTAAATGCCTATATTAAAAAACAAGGAAGACTAAACTCAAAGATTTAACGGAACAACTAGAGAAACTAGAAAAAGAACAGCAAACCAATCCCAAAGCAAGCAGAAGGAAAGAAATAATAAAGATTAGAGCAGAAATAAATGATAATGAGAACAGAAAAACAATAGAGAAAATCAACAAATATCTAATTTGATTTTAGTTTAATCAAAATACCTAAACTAAAAGCTGGTTCTTTGAAAAGATCAATAAAATTGACAAACCCCTTGCTAGACTAACAAAGAAAAAAAGAGAGAAGATGCAAATAAATGCAATCAGAAATGAAGGGGGGGGGGGAGTTACAAATGACCTCACAGAAATAAAAAGAATCATAAGAGGATATTTTGAGAAACTATATGCCAAAAAACTACACAACCTAGATAAAATGGACAAATTTCTAGAAACTCACAACCAATCTACACTGACGCTACAAGAAATACAAGAACTTACAAACCAATCACAATTAAGGAGATTGAATCCGTCATCAAAAATCTCCCAGCAAAGAAAAGTCCAGGACCAGATGGTTTCATAGGTGAATTCTACCAAGCATTTCAAAAAGAATTAACACCAATCCTGTTTAAACTCTTCCAAAAAATTGAAGAGGAGGGAAAATTACCCAACACATTTTATGAAGCCAACATCACACTAATACCAAAGCCAGATAAAGATTCTACAGGAAAAGAAAATTACAGACTAATCTCCCTAATGAACATAGATGCAAAAATGCTTAACAAAATAGTTGCAAATCAAATCCAGCAGCATATCAAAAGACTTATACATCACGACCAAGTGGGATTTATTCCTGGTATGCAAGGCTGGTTCAACATAAGAAAATCAATCAATGTAATACACCACATTAACAAATTGAAGGAAAAAAAACACATGATCATCTCAATCGATGCAGAAAAGGCATTCGACAAAATCCAGCATCCTTTTTTGATAAAAACATTTCAAAAGATAGGAATAAAAGGAAAATTCCTCAATATGATAAAAGGCATATATGAAAAACCCACAGCCAACATCATACTCAATGGGGAAAGGTTGAAAGCTTTCCCTCTGAGATTGGGAACAAGACAAGGATGCCCACTATCACCATTGTTATTCAACATTGTACTAGAAGTTCTAGCTAGGGCAATTAGACAAGAAAAAAATTAAAGGCGTCCAAATAAGAAAAGAGGAAGTAAAACTCTCACTGTTTGCAGATGACATGATCCTGTACTTAGAAAATCCTGAAGTATCCACAACAAAGCTACTTGAGCTAATAAATGAGTTCAGCAAAGTGGCAGGATACAAGATCAACATGCAAAAATCAGTAATGTTTTTGTACACTAGTACTGAACAACCTGAGGAAGAAATAAGGGGGGAAATTCCATTTTCAATAGCAAGAAAAAGACTCAAATACCTAGGATTTAATTTAACCAAAGAAGTACAGGACCTATATTCAGAAAACTACAAAACAATGCTAAAAGAAATTTTAGAAGACCTAAACAAATGGAAAGACATTCCATGCTCATGGATTGGAAGAATAAATATCATGAAGATGTCAATCTTGCCCAAACTGATTTATAGATTCAATGCAATACCAATCAAAATCCCAACAGCTTACTTTGCAGAATTAGAGAAGGCAATTACCAAATTCATCTGGAAGGGTAAGTGCACCTGAATAGCCAAAAGCATTCTAAAAAAGAAGAGCGATGTGGGAGGAATTTCACTGCCTGACCTTGAAACATATTACAAAGCTACAGTGGTCAAAACAACATGGTACTGGCATAAAGATAGACACATTGATCAGTGGAATAGAATTGACAACCCAGAAATATACCCTCACCTATGGAGTCAACTGGTTTTTGACAAACCTACTAAGCCCATGCTAATGGGAAAAAACAGTGTCTTCAACAAATGGTGTTGGGAGAATTGGATATCTATAACCAAAGGAATGAAAGAGGACCCCTATCTCACCCCCTATACAAGAATCAACTCAAAATGGATCAAAGATCTAAATATAAAAGCCAGGACCATAAAACTACTAGAAGAAAATGTAGGGAAACATCTTCAAGACCTTGTAGTAGGTGGTGGTTTCTTGGACCTTACAGCCAAAGCACGTGCAACAAAAGAAAAAATAGATAAATGGGACCTCCTCAAAATTAAACACTTTTGCACCTCACAGGAC